>APFE030349218.1:20283-148064 GCA_000404065.3 Pinus taeda | reverse complement strand
AATTAAATCACCAGAGGAATCTATAAAAATGGCTGAGGAAGGAGGAGGATCAACAAGAAGACCCACTCCTGAACAACAACAAGATGAAAGAGAGGAGGAAGAGTCAACCTTTAAATTTCCTATTCACGAACCAGAATACAATCATGATGAGGAAATAAAGTGAAAAACGTACCTCCTTCTATGTTACCAAACTTTTATGGCATGGCTTCAGAAGATCCAGATTCATTTTTGTTTGAGTTTGACACTGTATGTCGAACATATGGTTACACAAATGATGCCCATAGGCTTAGACTTTTCCCAGCAACATTAAAAGCATCAGCACTAAGATGGTTCATGGGACTTGGTGAGCATGCAATAACTGATTGGGATGGCATGAGAAGAATATTCCTAAATAAATACCAACCTTATTGTAGATCGAAAGATTCTAAATATGATATCTTTAGGATGAATCAACAAGAGGATGAAAATCTAGAGGAGTACTTGGAACGATTTGCTTACAATTTACAAAAATCAAAACCTCGATCCATGACTCTTGATCTCATTAGAACAATATTCTTGAAGGGCATTCGAGAGGAATATTTAGATGATCTTAATTTGATGGGCAAAGGTGATATCTACACCTTACCTTTCGAAGAAATTGCTAATCTATGTGAACAGTATTCCAGGAGAAAAGCAAAAATTGAGAAAAGAACCATATCATCCAAAGCCACAAAATCTGCTTCAGCCAGTGTCACGTGAGCTGAAATAGGAAACTTATTAGAGGAATTCAAAACAGATCTGTTGAGTACATTAGGGACCCAAATTGACACTCTTAAAGCTAAGAAAAGACAAGAAGAGGAAGATAAAATGATGGCTATCTTTTGTTCGAAATGCCGGAAGAAGCATGCCTTGAAAGATTGTCCATTAAAGAATATTCAAGTTTGTGCCTTTTGTACTGAAAATCATGATATATTTCATTTCTCTAAAGTTAAGGTTTTGTATAATTGTAATGTGGCAGCCAATACAGATATGGAGAATGTCTATTTTATGGGCGCAAAGAGACCATGGCAGCGAAGACCTCCACCTCAAGGTATGTTCCCAAATTAGAATTTACAATTTCCTGCACATGATTAGATGTATGCTCAGAATTCATGGAATGTACCCATGTCATGGAAGCACGAAAGTTACCCACAACAACAATGGAGACCATCCTAGCAATACTCTCAACAATATCCATCATAACCCCAACCATACCAACCATATTCACAGCCATGTCAATAATACCATCAGCCATATTCGCCATATCCTCAATCATATCAGCAATATCCTCCGCAACAAGTTGTTTACCCACATCAATCCCAACCACTCAACAAGCATTGCCTGCTCCTCCACCAATAAATCCACCACAATTACAACTTCCATCTAACCAACAACCTCCTAGATCTACTCAAATACCTGCTCAACATGTACCAAATCCAAATAATAGAGCAGAGAGACCAGCTTAAAATGTAGATGAGGGACCCTCATATCCCACATTACCCTTGCAAAATATCAATTTGAGGTCTGGGAAGGTACTTCACAAAGAATCCCCGGCAGTTGAAAAACAAGGAGAAAATGAAGAAAATGAAAATGAAACCCCCATTCAAAAGAAACAAAATGATGACATCAAAAATAAACAAATGCAACCGTTGCATCCACCACCTTTTCTAGACAGATTGGTCCAAACAAAACTTCCCATGTCTATACCATAGTTTGATTTTTTAGATGAGCTAAAGAATGTCTATATAAAAATTTCACTACTACAAGCCATAAAATACATTCCCATATATACTAAAGCCATCAAAGAACTGTGCCTTAAGAAGCCTACCAGGAAAAGAGTTGATCCACAAACTATTCATGTTATTGGACATTTAGCTAGCCTTATGACAAACACCATTTCAATGGAAAAGTATGTTGATCCTGGTATTCCCAGAGTCACTACAATCATTAACAACATACATATTCCAAACACCATAATTGACCTTGGGGCCGCAATAAATGTGATGACTCTTGAAACAATGAAAACACTCCAGCTCACAAACTTCCAGCACACAACAATTGTTCTAGAACTCGCTGATAGGTCTAAAGTAATTCCTGAAGGGATTTTGGAGGACATAATTGTTTCACTGGACTCTTGGGAGTATCCAGTGGACTTTTTAGTTCTTCAGCCAAAATCCAATTTAGGAGGACACCCTATCATCCTTGGTAGACCATGGTTAGCAACTGCTAATGCATTCATAGGATGTAGATCGGGTAATATGATCATTTCACGAGGAACTGAAAGAAAACAACTCACTCTTTACCCATCAGCGCAATCACCGGCAGTAGCACACAATTTATGGCTTGATGATAAATACAATGATAAGGTAGAAGTTCAATCTGTTTTCAGCATCAACCAAATCTATGATTTTCAAGAACATAGTAATGATGATTTGGTAGAATTGTTCCTCTCTCAACCTGATGTTTCTGAAGAATTGAGGAATGACCAATACCATGCTGCAGATGAACTTTTGGCACAAAATTTTCAGGAAACATGCACCATTCATTCTTTGCAAACAACATTTCACAACATTTTTCCTATCCAATCTATCACAAACACACAGAGCAAGACCATAGAGATTAGTCCAGGAAAAACTTTGAATATTTGCACTCACCTAGACTCATCTCAGGAGGAGAAATTGATTCAATTACTGAGAAAATACCAGAAAGCATTTGCTTGGGACTACACCGATATGCATAGAAGTCACCTTGAAACATGCACTCACCATATTTATACGGGTAGTAATATCAAACCAGTGAGGCAACCACAAAGACGAATGAATTACAAAAACTGTTGAAAGTCAATTTTATCTATCCTATCTCTGATAGTCAGTGGGTATCCCCATTGGTAGTAGTGCCCAAGAAAAATGGTAAGTGGAGGATTTGTGTTGATTACAGACAATTGAACAAAGCAACCCTCAAAGATTATTTCCCACTAGCATTTATTGACCAAGTGCTAGACACATTAGCTGGGAAATCATCATTCTCTTTTCTTGATGGTTTCAGTGGCTACAACCAGATCAAGATAGCCTTAGAGGACTAGGACAAAACCACTTTTACTTGTCCTTGGGGCACTTATGCTTATAATGTTTTTCCATTTGGACTTTGCAATGCCCCAGCTACATTTCAGAGAGCTGTATTAGCTATTTTTGCTGATTTCGGTCATGATTGTGTTGAAGTTTACATGGATGATTTTTCAGTGTATGGTAATTCATTTGAGCATGCAATAGAGAATCTTGAAAAAGTTTTGAAGAGACATATTGAAGCTAATCTGTCCCTGAGCAATGAAAAGTGTTTTATGATCTTAAATGAAGGGATAGTATTAGGACACTATATTTCTTCTCAAGGCATTAAAGTTGATCCATCAAAAATCCAGATCATTGTCAATTTGCCAATTCTGAAGACTCAAAAAGAGGTAAGAAGTTTTCTTGGGTATGCAAGCTATTACAGAAGTTTTATTGAACATTTTAGTAAAATAGCTTTGCCTTTGTTTAAGCTTCTAGCCAAAGATGCACCTTTCAACTGGAATGATAATTGTCAGCAAGCATTTGAAACACTCAAAGAAACGTTATCAACCACACTAGTCTTAAAAGGACCTAACTGGAACCTACCATTTCACATCTTTACAGATGCATCTAATACTGCAGTAGGTGCCTCATTAGGCCAAAAAGAGGAGTCTTGTCATTATGCCATCTATTTCATTAGTAAAAATCTAACACCTGGAGAATTAAACTACACAATCATTGAAAAAGAAATGCTTGCAATCATACATGCTGTGAATAAATTCCGACATTATAAAACTGGTTATGAGGTTTTTGTACAGACTGACCATTCTGCCATTAAGTATTCAATGAATAAACCAGTAACTAATGGCAGAGTTACCAGATGGTTGTTATTATTACAGGAATTTAACATCATAGTGTTAGATAGACCAGGTAAGAAGAATCAGGTGGCAGATTTTCTTTCTAGACTGCAAAATCCAGGTGAGGTTGTTTCGATTGAAGATTCTTTTCTAGATGAAAATTTATTTGCAATTTCAATAGTGAATCCTTGGTATGCTGACTTGGCCAACTATTTGTCCACAGGAAGAACACCTCCATATTTTACTCTAAAGGAAAAGAAGAGGCTAATCAAAAAAAAGTTCTTGATACTCATGGGTTAATGGAGATTTATTTTACACTGGTTATGATATGATTATTAGACGATGTGTAATAAATGATTAAATAATTGATATTTTAAAATCTTTCCATGATGAACCGTGTGGTGGGAATTTTGCAGCTAAAAGAACAACATTCAAGATTCTTAGTCTTGGATACTACTGGCCATCTATTTTTATGGATTCCAAGAAGTATGTGAAGAGTTTTTATAGCTGTCAAAGAATGGGTAGGCCAATAGCTACAGATGAAATGCCACTTCAGCCTCAAGTACACTTAGAGCCATTGGAAAAATGGGCTCTAGATTTCGTAGGACCCATCAATCCAACTTCCAAAGGTAAGAAGTACATCCTAGTATGTACTGATTACGTGACAAAATGGGTTGAAGCCAAAGCGCTAGTCCCATCAACTGAACAAACAGTGGTAAACTTCCTTTTTGAAGAAATTTTTGTAAGGTATGGAGTACCAAGGGAGATAGTGACAGATCAAGGTACTTAGTTTACTTCAAAAGCTAGTTTAAGAACAACAGGAAAATATCAAATCAAGCACAGAAATAGTACACCTTACCATCACAGCCAATGGCCAGGTGGAATCCACAAATAAAACATTGGAAGGAATTATCACTAAGACCATAGCAATGAATAGAAAGAATTGGGAAGAGAAGCTCAAAGATGCACTTTGGGCTTATAGAATCACGTGGAAGAATACTACAGGATTTACACCATATCAGTTGGTGTATGGCAAAGAGGTAATGGTTCCTATTGAATTTCAAATACATACTTATAAGATGGCTGCAGATTTAGGAATTGATCTTAATGAAGCCCAACAAGAAAGAATTCAGCAATTGAACCAGCTAGATGAAATGAGGCAGCAAGTAGAGGAGACAACACTGCTAATGAAGAAACAAAGGAAGCAGTGGCATGATGCACACATAAAAAAGAAATAGTTCAAAGAAGGAGACTGGGCTTTACTCTTTGACTCTAAATTCAAAGATCATAAAGCCAAATTTACCACACATTGGATGGGCCCATATGAAATAGTTCAAGTTTATGAAAATGAGTCAGTCAAGCTTATTACCATTGATGGAGAAGGTCACCCCTTTCTTGTCAATGGCCATACGTTGAAACTCTATCATAGGCCCATCACCAAGGAGGATTTTCTTCAAACTGTATCTCAGCAAAGGGAGGTTGAGATATTGCAGCCTTCAACTCTGATATCTCTACCTTAGCTCATTTCATTTCAATTATATATTTTATATATATATTATTATATATATTATATATATTTTATATAATAATAATGGGTGTTAGATTGGAAAACTAGGACTTTGGCACACTCTAACCCCGAATTCTTACTTGAAAACCAATCTTTGGCTGGTAAGAATTCCTTGTTCTATTTGTTTACTATTTGATTCATCGATTCAATAATGACTTGAGGACAAGTCAAAGCTTTAGTGGTGGAGAAGAATCAGCATTTTTGTTTTCCTCATCTCGTCTCCTCATTGTAAATTCTCAAAGAGTTTGTTTCAACACTTCAGTATTTCAATAAAGAAGTTGTTTTTGTCTTTGTTCTAATCAGAGGGACCTGTTCAAGCAATATCCAGTGGGACCTGTTCAGAAGACTATGTTACCATCACCAATATTAGAGGGACCTATTCAACAAACATCAAAGGGACCTGTTAAAGACTGCTATCTCAAGCTACTTCAGGAAAGCTTCAACAAAGTTTCAATAGAGTTTCAAAGGTTTCTTATCATCAAGGCTCCATCAATACCAAAGATCAAGGAAGCTGCACACACATAGTTCTTTTTCAGATTTCAAAGAAGCTGCACAAACCTTATCCAGATCTCAGAGGGACTTGTTGTATCCAAATTCATCTCAGAAGGGACCTGTTATGGACAGTGAAGATTAGTCATATCTGGACAATAAAGATCAGTCCTACCTATGCATGCCAACTCAACTCTTGATCAACCAACAAGTGTAATGTATTGTTGTAATTTTTATTTTTAACATTTAAATTTCTTGGATTATTTTAGTGTTAAATATGATGACTATGATTGCTTATGATCAATTTCAAAAACAACCCTATACCCATCACCCTTTTCACATTCTTAACTACTATAATTTCCAAACACACTCTAGCCTATCACCATACTCCTACGATTTTTAAATCTTCCCCTACACCACCCTTCAAACCTTGTTATTAACTCCTCATTCTTGAATTGGCCAACAAACCTTATCATCAATCCAACATTTTCCTAATCAGACAAGTACCAACGAGCAATGGATAGGTGGTGAATCATTTGAGAGCCAAGTCCTAAACGATTTCATTCATTGTTTTTAAATCGGCCAAGTTATAAAACGATCGTTTGACCCAAGTCGACTCATGCAAACAACTATCTGTTATCATCACTCCAGCACTCCATATATGCTTACTGCATTCTCACGATGGTACCTATACAACCCAGTATAGCTCCTCTGTCTTTGTAATATGAATGCACTCTACATTATCATTATAGTAAATTGGGTAAGGTCGGTTGTTAAAGTTTCATTTCATTCTCAGTTTGTAAAAAGGACGTTACCATACTAGTAATTCAAACGCTGTGATTTTAAAGAAGGTTGAGAACAGCATGTGCTACAAGGGGAGAGCATAGTAATTGGGCTCACAAGTTTCCACCTCCGCCATAATCTTAGGACAATCATCTGGTCGCTTCCTAAGCCATTGAAGAAGGAGACCCCGAGAATAGAGGGCGCTACCAGGTCGATTGAGTGGAGCGCAAAACAGAGGTAAAAAATCAAGAGACCCTTGTTGAATTATTAAGCATAAACGAAGAGGGTTAGACTAGGAGTTTCTTTGTCAAAATGACCAATAGAGAAGAGCCTAATACATTTGATAGTTCCCAGTATCATGATGACTGTATTACAATTTTAAAGGAAAAGCAATGGTTACCCTTCCTAGAGAAGTTTAATGGGAACAATGAAGAAGTAACTAAGCAGTTTGCCTTTACATTTAATGGAGAGAAAGCATTGATAGGCAACTTCTCTTTTAGGATTTCAGAGGACACCATAGCACAAACCTTGGGAATCAGCCCAGGAGGAGAAAAATATTTCAAAACAAAACAATTCAAGGAAAAATCATGGACCCAATTCATGTTTAGGTCGAGGGTTTCCTCTTTAACTGGAAAAAGGGTGTCCCTAGAAGCTGGTTGATGCACCCATGGGATGAAATGGTGTATATTATTCAGAAATTTGTTACGTGTGAGGGTCATTATAGTATGGTCTATTTATATCACATCAAACTCCTGTTGCACTTAAAAGGGCAATGCACCATTAGTCTACCCTATTTCCTTTTACAGAGTTTGACTAAGATGTAAAAAACTATTCAAAAGCAAAAGGGTAATGAGGATAAAAGTTTGTATCATTTTGGGTTAATTAAAATTCTAATTGAATTTGAAGTGTAGAGGAGGGGAAAAACATGGAAGGAATTTATGGTTGCTAATCAAATCAAAGATGGAGAATATGAACAGGAACAAAAAGATCACTCAAGATTTATGCTTGACATTGATGAGGAAATCCTTGTGTGCAAGTCAAGAAATGTCCCTTAAAATAGAAGTAGTGTAAGGATGAGAAATATGAGGCAAGAAGCTTCCCAGAAAATTGAGCAAGACAAAATTTTCACTACATATACAAGAAGATCGAGGAGAATACAAAAGACCCAAACACAAGATGATCAACTAGAGTCAAAGGCACATGCACTGATGGATATTGAGAGTAGTGCTCATTCACAGCCTGGACCGGAAGCCGACATGGAAGTTGAGAGTAACAACAAACAAGGGAAAGAGTCGCCACCTGCTAACAAGAAACAAAGGAGGTTAGAAAAACAAATTGAAAAGCTAAAAGAAGAACTAATGGAGGCCAACATGCTAGAGAAGGTCATCAAGAAGGAGAATGAAATGTTGAGATCCCAGAGTAAGAAGACTCAACAAAAAAATGAGAAGCTAAAGGAGCAAATCAAAGAACTCAAGGCTGAATAAACTGACATTTGCAAGTGGGAAACCAAATGGTATACTCAAAAGAAATCTCTCAAAGAGAAATACAAGAATTTGAAACATGAGCTCCAAATTCAGAAGGATGCCCAAGCTTAGAAGAATATAGATGCATTGTTATAAGCAGAAAAGGCACAAGCAGGAACAGAGTATAAAGGGAGCACATCAGGATTAGCATGAGGACATGCTAAATCATTGAGCTTGGGGGAGATGTTGGTACCATTTCATTGCTTTCCTTTTCTTCTAGAAATCCATCATCTGTTTATCTTTTTCTCCCATAAACCCCTCATATCCATCGAAATTGATTAATCAATAGCATTATAGTTGTTAATTTACATTAAATTTAATTTGTGAATTTTTATGTTAAAAATTAGAAATTTTCAACAAAAATTATAGGATGTCATGACTTCCTGTAAATGGTTTATGATGTGACACGTGGCATGGCAAGAAAATCAAAACAAAGTATAGGAACATGATCTGGAATGTACATGTATGGTGAAAGATCGATTCAACAACAAATATAACGCTCCTGGATACACTCTCAATGCTGGTCAAACCCAACCTTTTTGGTCACAAAGGAAGCAAAAAGCCATAGTTTCCCAAACTGATTTTGTTTTGCTTTTGGAAATCGGTTTAGATTAGAAAGGACATAAATTCATTCTTTTGTAAAAGCAGAAACATCTTCATAACATATGTACATTCGATTTAGAGATAGGATAGGAGACAAGTAGATAAAGACAGTGTATTGTATTGTCCAGAACGATTATTATCTTTGTGTATTGTTTCCAGAACACTGCTCTTGTATGTGATTTCAATCTTTAGAACTTAATTACAGTCACCGTTTTACTCCAACAGTGCTTATGCGTTACCATTCTCATCACTTGAAGTTTCTTAAGTGTGCCATTGAAGCGTGGACGGGACCTACGTGGAGATTGGTATACTGTTTTTTTCATTTCCATAGCGTTTTCGAATTTGAAAAGTGTGCATAGTGTTTGATGTTATTTCCTTGTCTCTGATTTTATCGATTTGGTTAGACATTCTTGCAAATAATATTCATGGTGATAGCTTGAGAAATTGATTGCTAGATCATTGAACAATATCTTGTAAAAGATTTGATCGATCGTTAGATTTCAAAGCATCTCTGTGGACTCTGTTTTCATGCATTTAAAATTTCAGTGTGCTTTTGATTTTCATGAATTCTTAGTGTGTTAGCTAGAAAGAGCTTTTGTGTATAATATCCTTTTAAGAGGGTTGAAGACTCAGACTAGCAATATGCTATATCTTTAGGACAGTTAGATAAATTAGGTGATCTGAGTATGAAGGTGAGAGGAAACATATTTCAACCTCCTGTAAAGGAGTGTTGTAGCCTGTCACAGTAGACACTTAGTTAGGGATCCTTTTATGTCTATAGACTTTAGACACATGCCTCTAAGTTTACCTACCTTGGTTGATATTAAATCTAGTCTAATCTAGAACCCTAGATTGGCCACTATAGACACCATCATTGGGCTTACCTAATCTAATTCTTCCATAGGCTCAATGATGCCTACTGTGAGCATCTTATCTAGATCTAAGTAGACCTTCTCCTTATATTTCAGAATGAGACGATAAGGACTTTGCTTAACTGGCTTCACGTCAGACTTTAACGTGATCTTCATCACTCCTAGGTCCTTAATTATTCCTTTTAGATACGTAAACTTGGTAGGGAATAAGTCCTGGTATTCATGGAGAGATTCAGTGACCTTATCCACCATCACATCATCCCAGTAGTCACCAATCTTTGCAAATTTGGGTTCTACCTCTGTACCAATGTTCACTTGTTTCATTTTCAACGACGTTGTTATATCAGGGTTGTCAATCTGTGGTCCCTGAAACTTACGTTGGCCTTCTATTTCTAGAATGTTAATCTTCCACATATCCTCATCCTCTTCTTCAGTAGTTACCTTATAACATTCGAGCGCTCGACTCAGCTGAGTAGCCCATTCAGGCTGAATCAGGTCTAAAGGATCGTATGGTATCCTAAAGATAGTTGCTTTCACCTCTTGTAGCACTTCATCAATATTATCGAACCTGTCCTCAAAACTGAATGTCATCATGAATCCTTCGTGCAGGATATCCCATTTGCCTATCCCATGGTGGAGCTTTATTTCTATATACCAATTCATTAGGATAACATCCAGGGTATGACAGAACAGGTGCACCAACTCATGTTGGGGCTTTTCTCCATAAGCCTGGGTCCATTTGGGCAGATGTGCACATGGATCATTCTTCTCATCATACTTGTATGTCATTTGCAGCTTAGGATTCCCAAATCATGTTCTCATCAACCTCCTACATTCGCGAAAATTGTCAAAGCTTCCCTTGTGTGTACCCCACCATATTGCACACATAGCGCGTAGTGCCCAGTCGAAGGCCTGGAAACGCTGCTTTTCTAGTACCTCCCTTTCAAATGCATCCAAAAAGATATCTACCTCATTCAGACCATCATAAGTAGGTATATTTCTTACCTTTGATGACACACAGCGTAGCGACCGAGTCATCATGTTGTAATTCAGCATAGATTCTACCAATGTTCTATTTCTTCGTTGGAGTCCAAAGTGTATGAACTCTCACAATCCCATGTAATCGATCCATCTATGGTGGGATTCGTCTAATATTGGTCTCACACTATTATCTTATAGATACAGTCTTGGTTGTCATCACTCTCATAATCAAAAACATGTTCAGTGTAACACGATCCTTCAGAAGGATCGAGGGGTACTATTATGCACAGCGATTTCTTCTCAAAGATCATCTTTTGATTTTTCAGATTGATTACCCCATTCATATAGGTAGCCTAGTCAATTCCTAGGAGCATAGGATAGGGATTGTTGTCTATTGGGTGCGAGATCCCCTAAGGGTAGTTTTGGGGCTTAGAGCCCATATTTTGGTCCAAGTTTGTAATACAAATGTAAAGACTCCGCATTTTGTGGGCACGAAGTGCATAGTTGTTAATGAGTCATAGGCTTGTCTGCCATTATTTTGATAATGTAATGTCAATTGTAGAAGATCTACATCTTTAAGTATTTAGGAGAATAATCAATGGGTTAAGATTGATGATGTATGAGAGAAAGCTTTGAAGTGTAAGTCTATGTTTTGGGTCCTAGCGTAGGTAGAGGCTCTATAGCTGAGTGCGTAGAGGCCTAGAAGTCTGCAGTTGAGTGCGCAGACCCATGCAGTTGAGTGTGCAAGGCGAGTCGAGTCTGTAATTATCTAGAATTATCAATAAAGAAGAGTATGTTATTAATTCACTTCTAATGCCTATATGATGCACGAATGTGTACAATTGTATTGGTTAAGTGAATGCAAGTAAGAACATCTATTTGCGTGAAGCTAACTGACACATGTTAATAATATAAGTAAGATACTTAGCGTAGTTTGGGAAAATATCACAGTGCGTTACCCTAGCAACATGAAAGCATATCAGCCCCTGGCTAGGGCTACGTAGATTCCGATTATAACATTTCCCGAAGGTACTGAAGGGTACAACAGAGGGATAAGAAACATGCATGAAGGCAGGCATAGTTGGAATTAACTGACATCACAACCATCTCAAGGGTGTAGAAAATTGGTTCCAGCATCCCCCTATACTTCTTCGGGTGAGACTTTGTTGCGCGCTCGGCGGGATGATGCCGAAAGGGCCAGTAGTGTAGGGATTTGTTTGGCTAGCTAACATTGAACCTGGGTCAGGCCCCCTCAAGCCAACAAATTGTTTCGTTATTGAGATCAGAATCTGCATAGAGATGTGTGATTTCGTATCACTAGAATCCAACTAAGAAAGAAATCAAACACTGGTTGGATAGAAGAATTCCCAAGTTTGCGGTGCAGGCGAACAGAAACCCACGACCGTCAAAAAAATAGTTGCTAAACAATGACTTGTATACAGGGATCCAAAAATAATTTTCACCTCTTTCCCTACTGATCTATATGAGTGGATCACGAAGCTAGTAGATAGTCAAGGAAGATGGAAACTTGATGATCCTATTGTGTGGACCCTAAAGCTAGTGCGAAGGTTGGAAGCATCAGAGGATAAAATCGCACACGTCGTTGATCATTGGCTCGATCGCATTATAGGAGGATTTATTACTGAGTTCGCAATCGACACTTTAGTCATCTATAGCAAGATAGAGTGATGCTTTTTCAAAGTACTGCGAGGTAAGTACATAAAATATTTGGATACTTGGATTAAAATGTTGTTGTGTGAAAAGTGGGTTATGTAGTTGTTGGGCCTCAAAATAGTCCTTATTCCCACTCCATTATTCACCAATACCTTCACATTACTTCCATATTACCTTCATGTCACCTCCATTCCACCTCGACATCATTACATTTAACTCATCATTGGGTTATCACTATGCTTTTCCAAAGTTTATTAATTCTTAACATTTAAAAGTGGATTTATGGTTAAACTTTAGAAAATATTATGCTTATACTTATACCTAACAATTAGAATGAGTTTGTTGACATGTGTAGGTACAAAGGAAGCTTCCAAGGCATCTTTATGTGGCCTTGAATGATCAAATTCGAATTTGATAAGATAAGCCTCATGGAAAAGATCATGGTCTCATGGAGAAGATCAAGGACAAAAGGGGGTTATGTGTCTAGATGGTTGAGAGATGTATGGAACTAAAGAGAGCTTAGTGGATCATCATTATGAGTTTGTTGTAGAATATGGAATAGTTTGTCACTTTGTTCTTAAGAGAATTGAGATCACTCTAAAAATATCAAAGAAACATTTTATTTCATAATAGATCTTATTTCATTTAATTGCTTAGATGTTTGAAGGGTTTGTTTTTGATTGATGAATGAGTTTTAAATTAAAATCTTATGAGCATATGAGGGGACAACCAAGGGTCTAAGTTAGGCTCTCTCTCCATTTGATTTGCATGATAATTGAAATTCATTCTTTTGCTTTTATGTTTCAAGTTATTTAATTTCTTATGCCTATGAATGAATCTTAGTTTAGTTTGGATCAGTATATGAGGGGACAATCAAGGGACTAAGTTAGTCTCTCTCTCTATTTGAATCTCAACAACAATTAAAATTCATTGTCTTGTCTTTATTTCAAGTTTCTGGTTTTATGTAATCAATGATTTCTTTTCAATCTATAATACTGTAGGGAAGGACAACTAGGACCTCCTCAATTAGGAGCCTCTTCCCTTGCATATTATATTGAATAAAAAATAATTTAGTTAGACATAGAGTTAGTTGCCTACTCCTGCATATATTTAGTTGGCATCATTACAAGCTCATGAGTTTCCTTGGTTGATAATTTAATGAAAGAAATTTAGGCAATTAAGTTGCCCAACAGTAGTTACCTTGATGTTTGGGTCTACGCGAAGCAGAATAATTTACAGAAACGAAGGAAATAAGGGTCTAGAGCATAGCCCCTTGATTTCATCTCTATGACAGGACAAGGAAGGGATCATGAAGGTCTCTCTGTGAAGTGCCATTCATCTGATAAGACAAGGATTTTCATGAATACCACCTCTGCCCACACCACCACCGCAATTCAGTATGGCAAACACAGTGAAGTTGCTTTTGTTCAAAGGCTTGGGAAATGAGGACTCAGACCAGTTCTGGTTTGTTACGAGGGTTGTATGGGAAGTGCAAGGTGTTACAAATGACCATATAAAAAATGTGACACTGGTTAGTGCTCTACAAGATCATGTGCTAACCTGGTACATTAAGTACTCCAACAATAACCTGAATGCTAGAATAGTTGACATCTAAGTAGCATTGAATAGGGAATTTAGCAGGCCTAAATCTGAAGCACAGTCGATTGTTGGATTCAAAGAGATCATGATGCTACCCAGTGAGACACCTTAGGAACTAGATCAGAGGCTAAAAATGTACGATACGCGAAGCCGACATGAATTTGACAGATGGAAAGCATTGCGAGTGGTTTGTGGCTTCGCTACTACCACATTTAAAGAGTGCGCTATTGCAATAGAAGATACCAACTCAGGAAGAGGCCTTGAAGATTTCCATGAGACTACATGAAATCCCGATGCAAGATACTAATTTAGGAGGCTAATAGATCCATGCGTAGATGAAGAATTTGTGCCTTGATATGTAAAGCTTGAAGCAGGATAGGATGGTTTGACCAGAGGTACGCGAAGAAGTATGGTGCATGAAATGCAAGAGCTAGGGTCATGACAAAGACCACTACCTAGTCTTTACAAATTACTTTATAGGAGGAGAACTAATGCCTTTAAGGCTGGAAGCTCAGGCAAGACCTAGCGCAGTGCCTGCTTTGTGGTGCACTATCTATCAAATAGTTGAAAAGCATGCCACAGATAACTACCACTTGTTACAAAAGTATGCACAAACTCCACAACAATTATTCTGCAGCTTTTGTAGATCGATGGGACATGATGAGCATACTTGCAGGAGCTATGAATTGATTATGGATAGAATTCCTGCCTAGAGGGTTCAGGCTAAAGCACAACCCCTTGACCAGAATGTAGGAATGGCATGGACAGGATTTTAGGGGCGTGGAAGAGGCCAAGGCAAAGGAGGACCTGGTAGAGGTCAAGGATAGTTTATTTGCTACAATCGTGAAGGGCCAAGACATTATGCCCGCGATTGAACTAATCCCACACATCTGTCATGTAAGTATTGCATGTTGTTCGAACATGAAACAAAATATTGTCCTACACTGATAGCTAGGATACAAGACAAAGGAGTGCTACCACCTCCCTCAACTCAGAACCTACAAATGATGAGGTATGAGCTGTGCGAGGAAGATCCAAATGTAAATATAGTGCTCCGAAGTATAATCGCGACGAGAGATGACAAGGGGAAACAACCAGAAGACAATACTTAGGTTCGCAAAACCCTGGCAAAAGAGGCTAAGTTTGATTCGGAGCGTGCTTGGGAAACCTTCATGGAAGCTAAGAAGAGCTTCATTGAGGCGTCCACTTTAGGAAGAAAAGATAAGCTTGAGCCAAAGCTGGACCCCTCTATGCTCACTAATTTCCTGGAAACCTGTATGGAGTTACTACGCGACAGTAAGGCTATGAAAGGGTTACAGGAACTCATCAACAGATGTGCTAGGGCCACACCAGGAGAACCACACATAGTTCAGAAGATTGGAAATCATAAAATAAGAACAAGCGTGAAATGAGACTCACCACGCAGATCAAAGAATATGAGATGGATCAAGTCATTCTAGATTTGGGATCAGATGCAAATTTTTTAATGAAATAAACATGGGAGTGAATGGGGAGACCTGCGCTGCAATGGTCTCTAATTCTGCTAAGGATGGAAAATCAGTAGAAAATCATACCCATGGGGCGGCTAGAGGGAGTAACAGTGGATATTAAGGGAGCAAGCATGCTAGAAAACTTTGAAGTAATAGAGATTGTTGATGACACCAATCCCTACCCCGTGCTCCTAGGAATTGACTGGGCCACTCATATGAATGGGGTAGTTAACTGAAGAAGTGGAAGATGATCTTTGAGAAGAAATCACTACGCGTAATAATACCCCTAGATCCTGCTGAAGGATTACATTATACGGAACCATTCTGCGACTATGAGAGTGATGATGATTTGGACTGCATCTACAAGATAACAACGCGAGACCAAGACTGGGTGAATCCCACCATGGATGGGAAAATTACATTGGAGCATGAGAGTTCCTACATGTCGGATTCCGATGAAGAAGTAGAATGATGGAAAAATCGGTTACACGAAGTAACTACATTGAATTGCAACATGATGACCTAGTCTTCTGTGTGTCGACAGAAGAAAGGAATTTGCCTAATTATGATGGTCTAAATGAGGTAGATACCTTCTTGGATGCATTTGAAAGGGAGGTGCCAAAAAAGAAACATTTCCAAGCCTTGGACTAGGTACTACATGGTACGCCTGCAAGATGGTGGGGTACACACAAAGGAAGCTTTGATGATTGGCACGAATGTAGGAGAATGATGCAAGCATGATTTAGGAAGCCTAATATGTGACTAACAGACAAGTATGATGGGCAGGATGATCTGCACGCACATCTGGCCAAGTGGATGCGAGCCTGTGGAGAAAAGCCACAACTTGAGTGGATGCACTTGTTCTGTCATACCCTGGATATTATCCCAATGAATTGGTAAATAGAATTAGAGCTCTGCCATGGGATAGGTGAATGGGATATCCTACGCGAAAGATTCATGATCACCTTTAGCTTTCAGGATGGGTTTGACAATATTGATGAAGTGCTACAAGATGTGAAAGAAACCATCTTTAGGATACCATTGGAGCCTTTAGACCTGATTCAACCTGAATGGGTTTCTTAGCTGAGCTGCGCGTTGGAATGTTATAATGTAACTACTGAAGAGGAGGATGAGGATCCACAGAATATTAACACTCCAGAAACAAAAGGCCACCGCAAGGTTCAAGGACCACATATTGAGAACCCTGATATAACCGCACCGATGAAAACTAAATAGGTGAACATTGGTGCGGAGGCAAAACACAAATTCGAAAAGATCGGGGACTACTAGGATGATGCAATGGTGGATAAGGTCACTGAATTACTTTGCAAGTATCAGGACTTATTCCCGACCAAGTTTACATATTTGAAAGGAATAATCAGAGATCTAGGAGTAATAACGATCATGTTAAAGCCTGACGCGAAGCCAGTTAAGCAGAGGCCTTACCACTTAAATCTAAAGTACAAGGAAAAGGTCACAACAAGCATCATTGAGCCTGTGGAAGAATCCGATTGGGTAATTCCAATGGTGGTGCAAGAGAAGAAGCAAAAGTATGAGATAAGGATATGCATGGATCTCAAAAAATTTAATGATGCTTGTGTGCATGATCCCTTCCCAACTACGTTCATGGATGAATTGTTGGACAATGTAGGTGGTCAAGAAGTATATTCTTTCATGTATCGATTCTCAGGGTACCACCAGATCAAAATCGCATCGAAGGATATGAGCAAGACAACCTTCGCGACTGAGTGGGGTCGCTTTTAATATACTGTCATTCCATTTGGATTGAAGAATGCACCTACTATCTTTTCACGTGTGGTTGTTGCGACGTTAAAGGAATATATTCATAAGTTCTTGGAGGTCTATTTCAATGACTATATTGTATTTGGGTTGGTTAAGCGCCATGTAGCGAGTTTGCTCTTGATGCTGGATACCTGTCGAAGATACCAAATCATGCCCAACCTCAAGAACTGTCTGTTTCTCATTCCTTTTGGGAACCTATTGGGGCATATAGTTTGTAGACAAGGGCTGGTGGTAAACCTCGTGAAGATCGTGGTAATTTTGAACTTGGAAGTGTTGAGGAGTGTGAAATAGATAAGCGCTACTCCAGGACATATGGGATATTACAAAAATTTATCAAAGGCTATGCCTAGATCACTGTGCCAATGGAAAATTTATTGGAGAAGGATGTCACGTTCTACTGGAACAATGAGTATAAGAAAATCCTAGATATATTGAAAGAAAAGATGGTTACTGCACCCATTCCTGTCTTCCCGAACTGGAAGAAAGAGTTCCATGTACATGTTGATGCGTCGTGTATAGCGCTGGGGGTAGTACTAAAACAAGATGGTGGAGAAGGCTTGGACCACCCGATCACATTCACAAGTCGTAGATTATCCAAAGCAAAGAAGAGTTATTCCACCACTAAACGCGAGGGACTGGCTATGGTGTATGCGCTCCAGAAGTATCAGCACTACTTGCTAGGAGGCCACTCTAAGATGTATATGGATCACTCCATGCTAAAGTGCCTAGTTAATAAGCCTGTGTTGGGGGGCGCATCTACAAAGGGATTTTATTGTTCCAGGAGTATGATTTTGAAATTGTTGTGAAGCCTAGACGATTGAACGCAGGACCAGATCACCTGTTGTGCATCAAGACAAAGGAGGAACCTACTAGTTTGGAGGAAGGATTACCTAACGCATAGCTCTTTGCTGTGCGCGTCACAAATGGACATTTTGAGGATATAATACACATTCCAACAACTATGACTAGACCAGAAGGATACTCTATCGAGCAAAAGAAAGAATTAGTGGTGTGTGCGGCAGACTTCTTTGTCATTGTTGGGCATCTATACAAAATGGGGAATGATGAAATACTATGAAGGCATGTACCTAAGTTTGAACGAAGTATCATCCTCATAGATGCTCATGGGGGCCCTATTGGAGGACATTATGCAGGAAGAGAAACCACGCAGAAGATTCTACACGCAGGGTTATGGTGGCAAACCTTTCATCAGGATTCAAAAGCATATTGCAAGGCATGTGATGTATGTAAAATAACAGGAAGGCCATTGCAGATGGTTGAAATGCCTTTGAATCCATAAATGACATTGCAATCATTTGAAAAGTGGGCAATGGATTTTGTAGGACCCATTAAACCTCAAGGAAAGACATGTGCAAGGTATATTCTCACTGCAACTGAGTATTTGACTCATTGGGTAGGATTTCACAGGTGTGACGAATGTGCACTTTCTATTTGAAAATGTACTGATGCAATTTGGATGCCCATAGATTTTGATGAGCGATTGTGGTATGCCCTTTCTGAATGAGACGATCAGTGCACTAATAGAGGATTTTCAGGTGTATCATCAAAAGAACACACCTTATCACCCATAGGCTAATGGGATAGTGGAGGCATTTAACAAAGTGCTTTAAAATGAACTGACCAAGGTATGCAATTCTTAGCGAAGTGATTGGGACCTACACATACCTCTAGTGTTATGGGCTTATCAGACGACATGCAAGAAACTGATAGGACAGACACCTTTTAGGCTTGTCTATGGAGTGGAAGCCGTAATGCCTATGGAATATGTTGTGCCTAGTCTACGTATAGTAGCACTCACAGGTATGACAAATCGCAAAGCCTTGGAGGAGAGGCTCGTGTAGCTGGATGAGCTCGAAGAAGAGAGATTTTTGGGTGGATTTCACCAACAGGTTCAAAAGCAGCGTGAAAAGGCATGGCACGATCGACACATCAAGCTGCACACATTCAAGGTAAACGATGTGGTTTTGTTGTATGATAGTAAGTTTGAAAAATTCCCTGGAAACTTCAGGATGCACTGGTTAGGCCCATATATCATTAAGGAGATTGTCGACGGAGGCGCGGTACAACTGGTCAACTTAAATGGAGAACACTTACCAAGAAAGGTGAATGGCAGTCGTTTGGAGCCATACACTGGCGATCCAGCAATGTGACTATATGAAATTGGAATAGACTTAGTAGCCTAGGTAGTTGAAAGGAGGCGCAAGACTATAAACTACATTGCCTGGGAGCTGCGCAATATCAGGACTGTGCAAAGCAATGAAGTGTCATAGGATCCACAACAATGCGAAGATAGTTGTGTTGGCATGTAGGTCTGCCAGAAATTGATCACTAAAGTCACTATTCACTATTTGATGGTTGGTTTCAGGCCAAATGGAGTGGGCGGCAAGCATTTAAGGTGAACTTTATGGGTTAGATTCATGAAAATCTACTGCCAATCTAGCATTAATGAGCCAAATGTTGGGGAACGATAAAATTCATCTTCAAAAGGCCCTATAAATTACAAGTGGTTGTCCAGCAAAAAAAACTTGCCATTTTGAGAGTTGAGTTGTTGCGCTATCAAGTGTATATGGACCTTTCGAACTTTGAGGATTTGAGAGCAAGTCCAGTGTTTGAAACCTTTCTAAAGGAGACATAGGACCTTCTAACGATATTGATGTCGACACCCATGGAGTGTTAGAGAGATAGTAGAGTTCCCTAAATCACCCCACACACCGAGACCTAAGAAGGATAAGAAGGCCATGATCCCGATGTGTGTCTCGCCCAGAAATCCATAGAGGACCAAGCTAGCCTTGTAGGAAAAATGAAAGGCCATTAATCTAGAGGAAGAAGAAGAAGAATTTGAAGAAATCATGGTGAATGAGGAGAATGTAGAGATGGAAGTTGAAACCTAGGGTGCAAACCTTATTACCTAGTTACCTGAATATGTGCCTCTGCAAAAGGGTAAAGCTAAGGTGTCAAAGGATATAGATGAGAGAAAGAGCTCTTTGCAAACTCTGCTTCTCCCTGATAATATTATTTTTGAGGGACCACACTTAGGGTGGGTTCCTGTGTTGAAATTCAAAGATTGGGACCTCATAGACCTTGAGAAGTTCCTGCATTTAGTGACTGAGAAGATAATGTTCCAGAGGATTGACGCGATTGTTGGAACCATTCAATTGGAGCCACGGAAATGGCTCAGTGGTGTAGAGAAAGAAAGGTTGCTAAACCTACTCTAGGTGCTGCATTACCACCACGCCCTAGTGACCGTCTTCATCATCAAGCAGCTGCTCTGATGGTGCATGATGGGTGTTTGTGGCTGGAGGAGACCATCCCCATCACAGACCATCTGATTCACCAAATTACAAGGTTACCTTACTCAAGAGAGGATACAACAAGCATTTCGGAGGGAAAAGGTGGCGATTTGGCCCTCACAAAAGCAATGAAGAAGAATTTCAAGGTGGAGAAGAAGAAGCGAGGGTATGCCATCTCCAGCATTAACAACCTGGAAGTCAAGGTCATGAAACAAATATTAGCAGGGAAGGTGATGCGGAAGTGTCTCATAGATGAGGTTCCTGTGCCAGTGGTTGCACTAGCAGCCCAATGCACAGAAGGAGTCTAGTTAACTTGGGTGAACTATCTATGCATCGAGTTCCTTGCGAACTATCACAAGGCACAAGATCAGGGTAAAACATTTCATTACATTTGGCTCCTATTGTCAATAGTACTGGTGGCATGGGATCTGCCCGAAGATAGCCAATTTCCTTCGATTGTGCCGAACCTTCCAGAGGCAATGAAGTGTGCTTCGTTGTGGGCGACCAAGGATGCGTAGCGTATCAAAGAGAGTAAGATCTTTTGTGTGCTAATGGAGATGAATATCTGGATGGGGATCAATCACAAGTTGTGGTTATAACCCAAAGTATACAACAGTTTGCAGTGCTTTGCAGAGTTCAAAGTGGATTTTCCACCATGTCTTCATCAGGATGCGAGAGGACACTATGAAGATGTGGCATGATTTACCATACCTGGCAACCGATGATGTGATATTTGTAGTCCTTGAGTCTTGGCTGCCAGAGTGGCGCACTCCAGCTGGCTCCATAGTGCAAACAGACAAGTCTATCGTGCAGCGCAAGAAGGAAGACACAAAACTTTGGATGGCATAGTTGGCGGAGAAGCACAAAAAGGAAGAAGCAGTTGCTAAGGCCTAAGCAGCGCATGACGCTATGAATTTGGTGGAATAGCAGAAAACATGAGAAGAGGGCGAAGGATATAAATAACCTTCGCCCGATCTAGAGACAGACATAGAACAAGGTGGTGCATACCTGCAGACAACGTCCACCTAGATCAAGTGTCTGCGACCATGAGAGCAGGCAGTGCCATGAAAGAAAACAAATGTGTCAAAGACTTCTTTCGACCCAATCACCCTCACTAAGGGGGATCTACATGACATCATCAAAGCAGTTAGGGATGTCACCACAGTGGCCCTCCAACAATTTGAAGAACATTAGCAACTAGTATTGGGGGGTCTTCAAACAGAATTGGAGGAGTTGTAAGTTCGCACTCCACAGGCTGGCACAGTGTCCACCAGCCTCGCGATTGACATTTTGGCTGCCGAGGAGATGTTGCGCACAAGGGTTACCAACACGATAGTGCTACTAGATGGGGCACTTACTACAGAGAAGGAGGCCAACAAATCCATGGTGAGAAATTTAAATGGGGTAGGTTTGAACATGGTTGCACTCCCTTGAGAGACGATCTAACTCTTATAGGATGGAGTCACCACAGAACTTTGGGCCAGGGAGAATCGCACTCTACAGATAATGAGTGAGCAGTGCATCAACATAGAACAATTGGGCCTACAACATAATGAGGAAGTAGAGAAGAACACACAAATAATGAAGACTATGGAGGAAGCCTGTTGGATGGTCCTGGAATTGGTCATTTAGGCAGAAGAACCAGTGGAGGCATGCATCTGTAAATTAGCTATATGGGTGCTTGACGCAAGAGCAGAGATGGCCAACGTTCAACTGGAGTTGAACCTGCAGATCGTAGAATTGCAGTTGAGAGCTCATGCTTCAACTCCACCGAAGGTCAGAGAATAGCGTACCACCATGACCACAACAACAATAATGGTGATTGACAATGCAGTGGATGATTGCATACATCTCTTCGAACAATCATTTGAAGTCCTAACTACCTTGCAGGAGGACACGAATGTAGAACACCTAGAGATAGAGGCATGCGAGCTGCAACAAAAATACGATGAGGTAAGAGGGATCACACAGATGGTTTCCCTTATGCAGAGGCTTGTATAGATGCAGCAGGAAAACGTGCTCAAGGAATAGGTGGATGCTTCTTGACACAAAGACGTGGTCTTAAAAGCACACCTACAGCCATGGATTGACGAGGCTTATACAATTAGAGCCTCCATTGAAGAAAATCTCATGCAACTGCAAGCAACTCAGCAGAGGATTCAAGGCAGCCATTCAGCAACAACAGTCACTGAACAGCGTGTGGAAGAAGTCCAGTAGGAAGCTGCTCAATGTGTTGCCAAAGTTGCAACGATTCAAACAGAGTTGGGAGGTCTTCGCCCTAAGATCTCCACACCTTCAGAGTGACTTGAGGGCGAGTCATGATGTTTGTGTTGGGAGCCTGTTGGGTGCGAGATCCCCCAAGGGTATTTTTGGGGATTAGAGCCCATATTTTGGTCCAGGTTTGTAATACAAATGTAAAGACTCCGCATTTTGTTGGCATGGAGTGTGCAGATGTTAAAGAGTCATAGGGTTGTCCACCCTTATTTTGATAATGTAATGTCAGCTGTAGAATATCTACCATGGTCTGCGGACCATGGGATTGTATAAATAGAGCTAAGCTCTAAGTAGTTAGGAAAATAATCGATGGATTAAGATTGATCATGTATGAGAGATAGCTTTGAAGTGTAAGTCTAAGTTTTGGGTCGTAGCATAGGTAGAGTCTCTAAAGCTGAGTGCATAGAGGCCTAGAAGTATGCAGCTGAGTGTGCGGACCCCTGCAGCTGAGTGTGCAGGGCAAGTTGAGTCTATAATCATCTGGAATTATCAATAAAGAAGAGTATTTTATCAATTCTTCATCTTTATTTCATGTTTATGCATCAAATATATTGGGTATGAACTTCACTTCTAATGCTTATATGATGCGTGAATGTGTATAATTGTATTGGTTAAGTGAACGCAAGTAAGAGCATCTGTTTATGTGAAGCTAAATAAGACCTATTAATAAGATAAGTAAGATACTCACCGTAGTTTGGGAAAATATCACAGCGCGCTGCCCTAGCAGCGCGAAAGCATATCAACCCCTGGTTAGGGCTGTGTGGAAGATGATTGTAACATTTTGCAAAGGTAGTGAAGGGTAGAGCAAAGAGATAAGAAACCTACACGAATACAGGCATAGTTGGAATAAACCGACATAACAACCATCTCAAGGGTGCGGAAACTTGGTTCCAACATCCCTCCATATTACGTTGGGTGAGACTTCAGTCCGCGCTCCACAAGATGATGCCAAAAGGGCTAGTAGTGTAGAGATTTGTTTGGCTAACTAACGTTGAACCTGGGTCAAGCCCTCTCAAGCCAACATTGTCATCCACTATCTCTATTACTTCAAAGTCATCCAGTGTGCTCACTCCCTCAACATCCATGATCACCCCGTGCATCCGCCCCATGGGGATGATTTTCTATTGATTCACCATCCTTAGCTGAATTGGAGACCATTTCAGCATAGGTCTCCCCATTCACTCCCAAGTCTATTTTGGTAGGAAATTCACATCTAACCCCAAGTCGAAAATGACCTGATCCATTTCATACTCTCCTATCTATGCGATCAGTCTCATCTCCCATCCCATCCTTGTTTCATGCTTCCCAATATTTGTACTACGCGACTCACCTGGCATGGTTCTAGTGCATCTATTGATGAGTTCTTGTAACCCTTTCATAGCCTTACTGTTGCACAGTAAGTTCATACAGGTTTCCAGGAAAGTTGTGAGCATAGAGGGGCCCATCTCCTACTCAAGATTATCCTTTCTTCCTAAGATGGAGGCCTCAGTGAAGCTCTTCTTAGCTTCCATGAAGGTTTCATGTGCGCACTCCAAATCGAACTCAACCTCCTTCACTGGAGTTTTGAAAACCCATGTACTGTCTTATGGTTTTTTCCCCTTGTCATCTCCTGTCGCGATTCCACTTCTAAGCACTATATTTACGTTTGGATCTTCCTCTTGTAGCTCAAACCTCATCATCTGCAGGTTTAGAGTCAGTAGAGGTGGTAGCGCCCCTTTGCCACGTATCCTAGCTATCAGCGTAGGATAGTCTTTTGTTTCATGATCAAACAGCATGCAATACTTGAACGATGGACACGTTGGATTAGAGAAATCACTAGTATAGTGTCTTGGTCCTCTGCAATTGTAGTAAATCAACTATCCTCAATCTCTGCCAAGTCCTCCTCCACCTCAGCCTCATCCATACCCTTGAAATCTTGTATGTGCCATCCCTACATCATGGTCGAGGTGCCACGTTTCGACCTGAACCCGATAGGCGGGACTCCTATCCATCATCAATTTGTATATCCTATAAGTACACTCATCATGTCCTACCGACCTACAAAAGTTGTAGAAGAGTTGTTGCGGTGCTTGTACATACTTCTGTAGCAAGTGATAGTTATACGTGGCATGTTTTCCAGCTACCTGACAGATAACACACCATAATATGGGCCCCACACTAGGTACTACTTGAGATTCTAGCCTTAAAGGCATCGGTCCTCCTCTTGCAATGTAGTTTTCAAATATCAAGCAATCATCTTTATCATGACCCTGACTTTTGCATTTCAAGCACCATACCTCCTCACGTACCTATGGTTGAACCGCCCTGTCCTGCTTCAGACTTTGCATCTCAAGGCACAAATTATTAATTTGTACATGGATCTATTGAACTCCTAGATTAGGATCTTGCAGCGGAGTCTCATGTATTCTCATGGAAATCTCCAAGGCCTCTGCCTTAGTTGTTATCTTCTATTGCGATAGCGCACTCCTTAGATGTGGTAGTAGTGAAGCCACAAACCACTCGCAATGCTATCCATCAGTCAAATTCATGTTGGCTTTGCGGATTGTGCATTTTAGTCTCTAATCTAGCTCCCAAGCCATCTCACTTGGCTTCATCACGATGTCTTTGAATCCCACAATCAGCTGCACCTCAAATTTAGGCCTACTAAATTCCCTATTTAGTGCTGCCTAGATGTCTACTACTCTAGTATTTGGGTTATTGTTAGAGTACTTAATATACCAGGTTAGCGCGTAATCTTATAGACACTAACCAGTGTCACCTTCTTTTATGATCATTTGTAACACCTTTTGATTCCTATACAACCCTCACAATGAACTAGAATTGGTCTGGGTCACCATTTCCCAAGCCTTTGAACAAAGGAAACTTCATTGTATTTTCCATACTGAACCGTGGTGGAGGTGGAGGTGGTATGGGCGAAGTTGGAGGTGAGGGTGGTGAAGTTGGAGCTGGTGTGAGCATAGGTGGTATTCGAGGGAATCCTTGTATTATTAGCTGAATAATACTTCGTGTAGAAACCTTCGTTATTCCTTCTTTGTTACTTCGCAGAGGTGAAATCAAAGGGCTATACTCCGGACCCTTTTCCCCTTTGTTCTTATAGATTTTTTTGCTTTGCATAGTTCTAAACATCAAGGTAGTTGCATAACCCATTTTTCACACAACACCATTTTAATCCAAGTATTCAAATATTTTACGTACTTACCTTGCGGTCCTTTGAAAAGCATCACTCCACCTCGTTATAGCTAAATGAGGTTTTGACCATGAATTCAGTCACAAATCCTCCTATGACGTGATCGAGCCAATGATCAATAGCGTGGACAATCTTATCTTCCGATGCTTCCAACCTTTGTACTAGCTCCAGGGTCCACACAATACGACCTTCAAGTTTCCACCTTCCTTAGCTATTTGCTAGCTTTGCGATCCACTCGTATAGCTTGATAGGGAAGGAGCAGAAAAAGAACTCATGGATCTCTATATATAGGTATCTTTCCAATCACTGTTCTTTTGTCGGCCGTGAGTTTCTGTTCTCTGCGAATTTGTGGATCTTTCTATCTAACCAGTCTCTAATCTCCTTCTTAGTTGTATTCCAATGATACAATATCACACATCGCTTTTGTAGATTCTGATCCAGGAAACAAAAAAATTTGGTGGCTTGAGGCGGCCTGACCTAGGTTTAGTGTTAATTAGCCAAACAAATCCCTAGAGTATTGGCCCTTTCAGCATCAACCTGCAAAGCGCGGACTGAAGTCTCACCTGAAGCAGCATGGGGGGATGCTGGAACTAATTTTTCACACCCTGAGATGGTCGTTATTTCATTTAAATCCCTCTATCCCTACCTTAGCACAGGTTTCTTCACTCTAGGCTTGCAAGACAAACCCTATGTTTCGTTCTTCAATACCTCTGCAAAAGGATATGATCTTCCTTCGTGCAACCCAAGCCTGCTGCTCAGGTGTTTTTGTGCTTCTATGGCAACGTGCCGTAGAAATTCCCCAATTAATCTAGGTGCCTTGCTTATCTTATAAAACAATTATAGTTATCTTCACGTAAATAGATATTCATGTATGCATTCAGTTATTCAATGTAATTTCATTCATTTGCACACCGTATAAGCATAATAAAGAAAATTCATACATAACATATAAAGATGCATCAACAGAACAAAGACACAGAAATTGTAGAATATATCTCTTTATTAATATCTCCCAAGTGGTTACAAACTGTCTTCCCTATGCACATAGTTGCAAGGGTCCACGCACTCAACTGTGGACTTCTACCCTATGCCTTCAAGCACTCAGTTGCAGAGCCTCTACCTACACTACAACCAAAGACATAGACTTCTTGCTCTAAAGCTATGACTCTCTTACATGTTGTGTATCCAACTACTTAGAGCTTAGCTCCTTTTATACAATCTCTTATAGGCAAATTTACTTTAGAAAACTAAGGGTAGACTACCCTTTATGACACATAACACCTCCACACTCCGCGACCACAAATTTCGAAGTCGTTACAATAATATTACAAAAATTGACTTAAACTGGGCTTTTAGCCCCAAAAATGCCCTTGGGGGATCCCGCTCACAACAGACACCATGTTAGCAATATGAAAGCTTAAGGTATTAAATACAATTGGTAATTTTGTAGACCTGGGAAACTAATAAGGATACCAGGTTGGAAAACTATTGGAAGCAAAGGTCGAATCAAACCAAGTATACATATCAACAAAAGGGTTTTGATTTATCAAATTATTCAGGCATTTTATTTCATTCTAGAAGAGATATTGTACCAGAAAGATGATTAACCTCATGATATGCACAAGAGGGATAAGAATTGGATCGATCTCATAAGTGTTTGACAAAGAGAAAAACTTCAACCCAAAATGACCTCAATCTTGATAATCAAAATGAGAGGCTTTGAAAGTGTGGGGATCTACAACATATGTTCTCTTCAACCATTGGCCTAGCACAAGGGATCCACATGAAAATGGACTAACAAAACAATCATCTTTCACCTGATCATAAATTTTATCTTGAATATCGTGAAGACAAATTGAAATATCGAAAATCATTTAAGAATGAACTCACAACTAGTGGAAGACTATTGAGGAAACAATTATAAGTGAAAATATAGATCCAATTTATTTCGGAGACCTCAGCAAGATTATGATAACCTGACATAACCAACATTAGGGGTTAAACTCTCTCGACTTCCTGACCAATATCTAAACTTTCTTATGGTGGATCATCGAATTTGGGTGGCTTAGAAAAATCAACAGGTAAATATGCACCACTATCATCAGATGTATCAATGAAAATACTACTAATGACACTGGTTTGATCAGAATTAATATTAAACATATCAAATTCTTGATGGATAGATAATTGAGGTACATCAGACCAAAAACTACCTTGATCATTCAAAGATATAACATCTTCCTCTTGACTTATATAAGATTTAGAATTGAATAGATCATGAATAATAGATTCAAGATTTTCATCCTTTGATGGTAGAATCACACCACCCTATACATGATTGCAACCATGACTAGTTGGATAAAGATGTAATGTATCTAGAGAGACTACTGGTATAAAAAGCTTATCTCACATATTTGGGTACAATGAGTAGTGTGCTAGAGGTGAGGAAGGATGAAAAGACTCAGGAGGAGGAGAATCAATTATAACTGAATCAAATTGAGCTGAGAAAAATGGATCAACATGCATGTTATGCCCCATGAGATTATTTTCATCATCATAATGATCAAATATAGGAATATCATTGTAAAATTTATATTTATCTTGGTTTTCCTCAATAGGGTATACCAAAGATTCAAAAGTTTGACAATTTGTTTCTTTAAATTTTATATCTGAATATACATGTCTCGAAAAAACTTCAGAATCATTTTTAATTGAAAGAGAATCCCATGCTAGAAATGAAGATTTCAAACTGTGAGAAGCATATTCTGAACCAATATCGTACAAATCCAAGAACTCAAAAGAAGGAAAGATATCACTTGATGTACTTAGATATCCATCAACACGTGTTAATGGAAATAGGGATATCACTATGATGGTTGTCCAAAGTCTCAACTTGGATGAAGAACTTAGAATCACTTGACAAGTCATCAAGATTACAAGATCAGTGATAAGCTAGATATGCAAGATTATCATCATGAAAAAGGGAAGGAAGATAGGACATATCTTCGACAATTTTCTCCTCTTCATGTAAAATACAACTACCTTGTTCTTTATTATCACTTGAAACAGTAAGTTCAACATCATTAAGAGTTGAAGTAGGTGGATCAAGTGGATCATGAAACAAGGAATCATGAGACATATAAGATTGAGGTTGAATGGTATACCTTGAGAAAATTTTACTTTCAATTAGATCAGATTTAAGATTTGAATTACGCATATTGAAGTGACCTTGAAAAACTATAGGATCAACCTTCACTCATTCTCCTTAGAGATACTAAACCATTCCAAGTTCTCCCCCATAAGATTTGGAACATTAGAAGAGGGTGAAGGTGCAAGAGATGGATAAAAAACCTTTTTTTTAATATTTCCCAACTTTAACATCATCACATGGAGGCACCCAAATTAGTACTGGAAAAAGAAGGATGACAAGGAACAAAAGGAATAGTAGGATTGTCCTATAAAATTAGAGCTGTCTCATGGTTTACAAAGGTTAGGTAAGGAGAATCATCTAGGGGTTTGGATTCAAAATATATCAAAGTGAATAAAATCAAACTCTGAAATTTTTCTATGATGAAATTCAAATCAATCACTCCCTTGGGGAATTCATAGAAAAGGTGAAGAAATCGATGAAGAAAATCTTATAAATATTCACCAGGTTTCATTCTATTAAAATCTATCCTTTTACAAACATATTAATAGTCATACATGTCAAAGGCCTCATGAAGCTCCTTAACAAGTTTCTCGAGTGAATGCATGGAAGTAGCATGTAGCATATGACACCACTTTTTAACTTGAACTTCTAATGTGAGGGTGAACAAACTACTTTAAAAATATTTACAATTAATTCCATTAGTGCTACAAAAATGAATAAATTGAAAGAAGTTTCCAAGAACATTTAGTTCACCCTCACCATCAAACATAAATTGAGACAAGTTATGAATAATTTTAGCGGGGATGGTAAGATCAAGCTCCTTAGAAAAACATCCTGGGATAATCATTTGGGAAAGAGCTATTTAAAATAAGATATTCAAAATAGACTCAACGGGCACAACTTGTCATATGGCCCTTCTTCTAGCACCAGCTGTTGACAATACTAGAAATTCGTCAACCAAGGGGATCTCCCCAATGTGAAGTACCAACTACACCTCACACCATTTGGAGCAGAAGCCCTAATAGAAATACAAACGATTACCATTTATGTTAGGGATTTTCCTTGGTTTCTATTATTAACATAAAAGGTTATCCAAATATTCTTTGAAACAATCAAGTAAGATGACATTGTGAGGCATATAGTTGCAATGTATATAAGCCACTTTCATGGCAAGGAGAAAGAGAGTGAGCTTCTAGAAGGAAATTAATAGTAATATCCTAAAAGAGACACACAAGATCATAATACAATTTTTAGTTAACCAACAAAGTTGTTCATAAAAAAACCACGATCATAAAAATAAATACAACACATCTTCAATAGGGTAAGTACAAAAGCCATCAAAATAGTTCAATTTGCTTAGTACATATGAATGAAAGATATACCTCAAAAATTTAAAGACCTATGACATTCACGATACATGCATGAAAATGTGTTGGCTCATTGAGATTCATATATTAAGTGGAAGTGCCAATATATACAAGTACAATGTTTCCACATTAGCCCCAATAGTGGAACATTGAGTCACTACTTTCTCCTCCAAAGAAATACCTTCTCTCCTATGCCAATGCTTAGAGAATCCAAGGTGAGATGCTCAAGTCCCAAAATTCCATTTGCTTGAGTTATGAGGGTTTATTTATAACAAAAAAGGTGACTCTCCACGTTCCATGTGATTCTTGACCTCCTCATGACTCTTGAGCTTCTACAATGAATTTTTGAATTTTGACATGACCTTTGAACTTCTATATGAACTTATAAATCAATAGTGACTCTTCATATTCCATGTGGGACCCTTGGTCTTCCACATATTTACAGTTCTCATTTTGGGAAATTACACAATTACATTCCACAAATGATGTGGCAAGGCACTATGACACATGTGACTCTCGAGATGACTCTTTTACAAGACGTGACTTGGAAATGATGACATGGAATTGATGTGGGATTGCCAAGTTTCTCTTCTTACTTATTTTTATTCAATCTCCATGACATAACTTTCATGTGTTTCATATTCATCCTATAGAAGGCTGATTCATAAGGAGCCTTCATGCGATCTTGATCTTTGATATTTTATCATAAGATAGTGTCATTTCATGTTCTTTCATAGTGACTTCTTAAAGGTTCTAGGTTCACAAGTGTGTTCTAGCATAGTATCCTTCTCTCCTCTCTAAGCATCATCCTACAAGTTGAAATTAATTGTAGATTCAAATTGCTAATTGTAATTTACTAAAACAATATACTTGAATCTACTCTACCAACTGCGGAAATAGCTAATGATCATGAAATCATGAAGCATGCAAGAGAAAGAATTCAATCAACACATTACACAATAATTTACTAGGGAAAGACACAACTAAAAATCCATGTCATCTGTATATTTCATTAGTAAAAAAATATGAGGATTATAAGGCTTTTCTCAAGCTCGAGCAACCTCTCCACTATTTCTATCTATCTCACTACTTCCTAAACAAACCTTAGCCAATGCTTAACCAATTTTATACTTTCCCAAGTCCCTATTTCCTTTCATTTTTTCCTTAGGGATTAACCCCTATTAATTAGAGCAGTTCCTCAATTGGAATTGCGCAATCCATCATAGGACTTCCTCTGACTGCATGCACCACCTGTACAATTTCGATGATTATACAATTGATAGTACACTTCCCTTGAACTCCAATATCAACTGGGTAACTCGTAGATCACACATGCATGAGTTATTTATGGGTGATTTATCAGTTAATTGGATGAGCATTGAAGTTGCATCACACTATTAGACCTCCTACTAATTCCTACAATAGTTGGAACTAGTTTAACTGACTTTAACTCAGTTAAAATGATATAATTAATTACAACTCAAAATAAACTCAACGAGGGCTCCTATAAAGTAGGAACAACTTGTTGGCATTATGAAAGAGGTTTGGCGCTATGACACGGGTGTTGTACTTGATGGAAACTCACTCAAATGATAGATCACTGTTCAGGCTCTCAAACTGAAAGAAAAAGAGATATACGTAGGTTCCTCTTACCCAAGCCACGTATACATGTGGGATCATCGATCAAAAAGTTTGTATGCGTATGCACGCACTTTCATGCACGTAAAAGTGTGTACATGTGGGATCATCGATCAAAAAGTTTGTATGCGTATGCACGCACTTTCATGCACGTAAAAGTGTGTACATGTGGGAAAACTTATTTTTTAGTCCATGGTATTTGGACCTATGGCTTTGGACCTTGGTATTGCATCTGAAGTGTTGAACCCAAGTATTGGGTCCTTAGTATTGATTCTAAATGGTTTTGGACCATGGTATTGAGTAAGGCCTAAGACTATAAAAGGGGAAGGAGATATTTAGGCAAAGGCATTCACTCAAGTATTGAATATCCTATGAAGGGTAAGATCTAGAATTGGGTTATGGTGCATTGCTAGATCTGAACCAAGGAGGAACCTGAGCGCTAAAAGATGGATAAGTTCTATTGATGGGTCAAGATCTTAAAGCTTGAATAGTAGTATCATTGTGTGATTTTTGATCTATTATATTTGGTGCATGATTAGATCTATAAATCTGATAATCTGGGTATAACTGATGTTTGAATAAGTGAAAAGGGTAAATTGTCTTTTATAGATCTGTATGCAGGTTCGGCACATCAGAGGCACATATACACACTAGTTCATTAAGTGAAGACAGCGTATACTCTGGTTGGCCTTAATACAGCAGTGTATGTATGCAGGTTTCTACATTTTGAAGTAGTGTATGGCTAAGGAAATATGTTTTAGCTGCTTCTATTTTTTACTGCAGTGTTCTGGGTTCAGGATTGGTTTCTGGTTATTGTTACTGTATTCTGGTTACAACTTTCTAAGAAGTGATTGTTTGATTCAGTATTTGTTTGTAAAAAGGAGATTGGTTGATTCAGATATACTTGATGTTTTATTGATGGATCCAGACTGAAAATTTATGAAACGTGGTCCCTGGAAGAAAAGAGAAGGTTGTAGCCTTCTGTAGGTTAGCACCTATGTACTAGTACCTCAGCTAGTATAAGAGCTAAGGGGGTTGCAGCTCCCTTCTAGGAGAAGATGGAGAAGGAGAGAAGGTTGTAGCTTTCTGCACGTAGCAGCCTGCATACTGGTATAAGACTGCACCAGTACAAAAACATTGTAAAAAGAAGTTTCTAATTAAAGGAAGATAGAGACAAATTGTAGTAGGTGGTTTTCACCCACATTGGGTTTCCACCTTATATCTTGTGTTCTCATGTGTGATTGCCTGATCTGTTTTTCTATTCCTGGTTACTATTTATATGGTTTGATGCACAGATTAATGATCAACATCTTAAGAATAATTTAAATTACAGGTCTGCTAGTTATATGCTTGTTTCCTTAATTGCAGTTGCGTACATACGTGGTTTCTACTAACTGAAGTAGCGTATACAAATCTAATTGTAAAATGAAAAATAATTGACCTGATAATACTGATTCACCCCCCCTCCTCTCAGTATTATTTCCAACCCAACTCTACATGACTCAAGTTAGACCCTAAAATTGACTTAACTGTACCAACTAAGTCAACTTAGTTAACTCGTACTACTTGTCTTGTGATGCGGAATTAAAATTTTTCTCCTAATTTAATTCAAGGGAAAATTAAATTAGGATTTTCTTGTTTCATTTTCAACACTCCCTCTCAACAAGAAATGGATTATAAGATACCACACTACTGCCTCTATGGAACTCGAATTTGCCTCTTCAAAATTCCTTAGTCAAGATATCTTCATCTTGTTCCTCTATATGAATGTACTCTAGCAACATGATCTGCCTCTACACACAATCAATGAGATGGTTATATCGGATGTCGATATGATTGGATCGATCATGGAAAACTAGATTCTTAGAGAGTTTGATACAACTTTTATTGTCACAGTAAATCACAGTAGGATCGATCTGCTAACCAAATAACCCAACAAGGATCTTTCTCATCCAGATAGCCTCGCAAGATTCTTGACTAGCAGCCATGTCCTATGATTTTGCTGAACTGAGTGCAACTAATCTTTGCCTCCTGTTGTACTAGGAACATGTTCTTGACCCGATGTTGAATATTTCCCCTAATGTGCTCTTCCTATCTGATGGAATCCTTTCCCAATCTACATTTGTGAGGCCTTGTAGCTTCACTCCCTCTTTCCATCTATACTAAAGACCAAACTGAGTGGTGCCCGTGGGGTAACTCAACACATTTTTAGTTGTCTTCTAATATAGTTTGGTTGGCTTAACCATTTCTTGACTAAGTCGGTTAACTACAAAACACATGTTTAGTTGTGTGTTCACCAAGTACATAAGTGAACCCACAAGCTTCCTATAAATGGTAGACTCTACCACTTAGCCTGAAGTAGCATCTTCCTTCTTCCAATTCCCTACTAGAGGAGTCTCAATGGGCTTGTTTCTCTCCATGTGGAACCTCTTCAGTATCTTGCTGGAATACTTTTCTCGAGAGACAAATAGTTCCTCATATCCTTTCCATACTTCTACACCAAGGAAATAATACATGAACCCCAAGTCCTTCATCTCAAATTCTCTTGCAAGATCCTCTTTGCAAGATTTGACCAACTTCTCATCACATGCAAGAATGAAATCATCAACATATAATACTATAATCAATAGTTTGTGAAATTTTGGAAGACCCAAATTTCTACTACAACAACTGATTAAGTATCTTCTATTTGTTAAATTACTAAACAAATTATTTACCGCATCCTACAAAAAATACAGAAACTAATACACTGCAACCTTCACCAATTAAATTAAACGTGGAAACAAGAAACTGAGCAAGAAAGAAATCCACAACACATGACACTGTTATTTTTGGATAAATGTCCATGGAAAAACCCTATGTCGAAAAACTGATGCAAGAATTGAGGGTTTGTATTATTAAGCAGTAGTTTTCTAAATACAATATTTGGATGCCTTACTGGCTATCCAATAAAGATAATATAACTTCTAGAAAATTAGTGAGAAATACCTCACACAATCACTGGAATTCTGACACTGATCCTAGCCTTGGATGGCTAGACCCACGTTGGCTCTGTGCATCTACTGCATCAGCCTATGCAGTTCTACGTCAACCTCTCTATGGATCTATGTCACCTCTTCCAGGATCTCCTATTTTCTAGAGATTCATTCCTCTGTCTCTTTGGTCTCACACCCCAACTTCTGGCTTAGGAACTCGACTTCCTAGCTGAATTTTGGACTCCCTCTAAAGCTCTACACTGCCTCTGCATGAGCATACACTACCCAACATAGCCTTTGTGCTGCCCCTTCTGGATCTCTCTCTTCCTCCTCTATGATGTATTCCTAGATCAAGAAATCTCCCTCTAGATCTATCACTTCCCCTCACTGTAACAAATCACTTTGATCTTCTCTCTAGCAACTGTTGCACTGCCCTCTCTGAAAAATTCTATCCCTTGATCTCTCTCCAATGTGTTTTCCAAATTCCCATCAGAGTCCTTCTTTTAATCCTCCAGTTGAGTAATCAACGACCCATATTAGATTCTAATCAATGGCTCAAATCATTTGGAATCAATCTTCATATTCTTATAGAAGTTTCACCCTCATTTTTATTAATACCATTTAATTATTTTAAATCCCTATGCTTAGACTTACACACCCAGTAAAAATAATTAATTATTTTAATAAAACTCTCTCCGGGTGGAATTTCATAAAATGATTTCTAAGTATTCTGGAATACATGTGTCCAAGCGTCCCTGCAAATTTTGAGGCTTAGAGAACATCCAATGCTACCAGAAATAAACACTCCCTGTTAGGGAGGAATGTGCTCTATTAATGCAACCTATTGAAGTGTTAACCTTCTCTATAACATTTCCCTTTGTGTTGCTGATGTTTGACATCACTACCCACCAACTATTGTGAAAATGTTGCATTTGTACTACTCCTGACTCTACCACTATCAATTCAGCACCTGCATTGTGACCCTTGTAAATGCTAAACCTGTGCTATTGCTGGCCCTGCCACTACCAACACTACATCTACACTGAAACCATCTCCAAATGTTGTTTCTATTGCTTCAAAAACGAAAAAGCATCCAAAATTATTGAACAGGTGTTCAATATGATGCATCTGTTGTTGGAGTTCTAACTACTACTAGTCTCTGCGATGTTACTATTGCCACTGCACTATTGCTAACTCTACTCTATACCAACTTCACTGTTGCCAACACTAGTTCTACATTGCTCATATTTTTCCACTCCTAGCCACTGCAACTATCACTCTCACACTCCTCTGCACCTTATGACTTGGTCCATCCTACTACTTTTGATATGGGATCCTATTGCAAGCTTTTCATCCAAAAGGTGCAATCTTCAAGGATCCTTCCCATATGTAATTCTTTTGAACTTATAGTTCTAGATCACACCACCTCCCTCCTGGAGGTATCTGGGAAGCCATGGAAAACTCTTCCTCCTTGATCTTTGTGGATGCAACCTTCATATCATGCTTCTTGTCCTTTTCATTCTTCTTGAGAGGACATTGTGTTGCGTAGTGACCAAATGCACCACATTGGAAGCACTTGATCTTTGAGACATAATTATTATTTCTCCACTACTCCTACTTCCCCTTGAATGCAAGGGTTACATTTTAATTCTCCTCATTGGGATTCATCCCACAATTGTTGTTGCTATTAAGTCTACATTTGACTAAGCTTCTCCTCATCTCTTCCTACTAAAGAGTGGCCTACATTCCTTCCTAATTTGATAATCTCTCTCTACCCAAGAAACTTTGGACAAACACTTTCCATTCTTTTGAGACTGAATTTAGGGTCAACCTCACCATTTCGGTAGGCTGAGGTGTTGATCCCATAGCTGCCAACAAGTCGCATATTTACTGAAGTTTCATTAAGAACAAATATATTCATTCCCCTTTTGGCATCTACGTGGATCTCATCTTCTGCTCCAGTTTCATCTTTTGTTTCTCACAATATCCTTCATATATCATAGTCAATGCTTCCCACATCTGTGAGGTAGTGTCTTTATGGGCAATGTGACACAGTAATAGCCCTGGTGAAACATTCATGTAATAAAAGTTAATAAAGGAAAAATAAGACCATGGTTAAGGGACACTTATTCCAAGCTGAATGTGAGGCAAAGATATCTTAGTTGGCATCAATGGATGTGTGTTTTTGGCTAAGAAAATTGGCAAAGGCAAAGTCATTAAAAGGAAAAAAGGCATTTTTGGCACATTTACTTATGAAAAGAAAGGAAATTAGGAGAAAAGGAAGGTAAAAGGTCACAGGTTTCATGTGATGATTAAACTTAAGGAAAATAATGGAAAATGAAGAAATTAGAAGTCTCATTAAAAAAAATGTTTCTAAGGATCAATTGGCAAGCTTGGTCAGTGTAACATTTTGTCAGTGCAAGTTTGGAGCTCTCTCATTATTCTCTCTCTCACTCTCTCTCACTCTTGGTCACTTAGAGTTTTCTTGGAGCACTCTAGTTTGGAGCAAAGGAAAGGTAAATAAAGGAAAGGAAAGGTAAAGAAAACAAGTACAAGGAAAGGAAAGAAGAACTCAAGCAACTTGAGCAGGAATACTTGCAAGTAACCTTTTTCATGTGTGATTTCCTAGCTAGTTTGGATATGCATGGCTTTGCATGTTGGTGTATGGTTCTCTTGCTATTAGTGGCATGGTTTTTTTGGGTTATGACAGTGGATTTCAGCCTAGTCTAGCCTTTTAATGAATTCCATGGTATGTTGGGATGTTTAGTTTGGTTTTTAAGCCTTCGTTTTCCTGATGGATTTCAAAATCCATTCGAAAGTGTCTCAAGTTCCATTCCCAAAGGCCTAGGAATCCCTTGACCAATTTTGGTGGGATACACTGTAAAGCTTGAGGTAGAAGTCTCATTTTAGGGCCTAGTGATCCAGGTTTGGACTGTAGTATATCCTAAGATACTAGTTTCGGTTTAGGGCCTAGCGGTTCAGTTTGGATTGCAGTAAAGCATGAGAGAAAAGGAGATGGAAATTTCCTCAAGGATAGGGATGGATTCATGATGGAATTCTAAATTCGGTTCGGTTGTGATCAAAGAACCATTTTTAGTGTAATCACGGTTTGATGAGGGTGGAGGTGGTTTAACCTCTGGATTCCCTTGGTTGTTCTTTAATTGATTCCTCTATGATATCCCACATTGATGCTTGGAATATGGCATGGGGGTGACTGGATGAAAGAGAGAATTGGTTCAACCATGTCTATGGTCAGGTGGTACGTGGAAGTCCCGAACTTGGTCAGATTTTCCTATGATTAATAAAAGATAAGTTCTCTTACTTTTACACTGATTTATATGTGGATTTAATGGTTGCCATATCTCTGATAATTACATGGTTTTATGTTGGTTATAAGAATGGTTGAATGACTGGTTATGTCATGGTTATTTCATATACTTACTTGTAACTGTTAAATGGATGGATGTGAGACCTAATTGATGATGTAGTAGTTAAAGGGAGAAGGACATGATCCTTCTAGTTATGTTTCATAAGTTCTTTTAGTCATTTGTGCTCTATCTTGTATCCTAGACCTATAGGTTGCATTGATGCCAAATGTTTGACATAACTTCAGTCCCAGTTAGGGATGCTTAGGCCTAGTCCCGAGGGTGATTTTTTATTGATCAACATTTTTATCATGTTTTTAATGAATTCTGGAAGTTACAACAAGTTATGGGCATAGGCTAGGACTTTGGGCTAGAAAAGTGGCTTAAATCATGAGGTCGCTAGCATAGAACTAGAAATTTTGGTCCATAGTCACCAGTAGGCAAGCCTGTGAGAACGACTTTTGGCTTTTGGTCACTCTCTTTCCCATAACATGAGAGCGACTATGGCCTAAGAGTTGCAAAATACCAGTGGGACCCAGGGATAGGCTGTTTGAGTGGCTAACTTATCTCTTGAGGGTTCTATTGATGTTGTTGGATGAATGTATGTTATGTTCTGCTGATTCCACTTCCTTAAGGTGACATAGGATATCGAATTTGATCATAATATCATCTCTCATCATGTTTACCATGGTTGGCATGGTTACTTTGGGTAGACTTGGGAAGGGGTGTTATAGAGTGGTATCAGAGTGGGTTGTGCTCTCTTTGGGTCATAACTGATACCACAAATTGGTATCCAAGTATGGTTACACTCTCTTTGGTTCATATCTGGTGCTACAAATATGGTGAATGTGTTGGTCATGCATGCATGTCAATTGCGTGTGTGGCTCTTAAAGTTGTGTTCCATATGCTTGTTGCACTGCATCATATTGATCATGGTAGTAGTAAGGAAATCATGAGGAACTTGATTTCAGTTTTATGGAATGCATCATCATGAGTATATGAATGGTTACAAGATTATATGAAGCTTGATTACATCCTTGTATGTTAGGTTGCATCCTTGGTTGTTTGATTACATGTATCAATCTTGTAGTTTGGTTACAAGAATTGACCGCTTATGCTCAACTACATGTGTTCATGTGTATATGTAGTTGATTAGGGATTTCTTATGCATGTTGATGGTTGCACATGGAAATGAGTACATTGGATTAATCATTGTTGTCATGCATGAGTTCATGGTTTGTGAAGTTGAAATGGTCATGCATTGATGATGGGACTCTAGGTAGAATGATTTGAATATGGTTTGGTACTCATGAGTTATATGTCTATATGCAGTCGTTATGCATGTATGGTCTTGGTTATAGTTATGCATAAACAGTAGGTCAAACATTCCTTGTGAAGTCATGGTATGCAATTTGGGTCATCATGGTGATATTGGTATGTTATGATGCTAATGTTTTGGATGAGATAGAGCAGGAGATGCAGATCATCATAATGAGGTTTCAGCATTGGACTTTGGGGTGAGAGCAGATCATCATACATTTATGATATGTTTTTCATGCAAGAATGTATGTCAAGGATTTTTATATGAATTAGGTTTATATACATTAGTTTTATGTACATGTCTTTTGATGTTATGGTTACATTCATGATAGGTGTTAGTTGATTAGTGCAGTTATATGTAGATGTGTTGGATAATCAAGAATGATAGTAACTTGTAGTTATATGCATTGCTATTGTTGTTTTGTATTAGATAACCTGATGATTATGTTATATGTTGTTGATGAGAATGATAGGTTAACTTGTTGTTGTTATATGCTAGTAGCTTGATGATTAGGGTTATTACATTAAGATCTTGATGTTATATGTATCATGCTAAATTAGTTGGCATATGCATATGGTTAGGGTTACGACATTCATGTATGAGTTGACATATTTGTGATATGGTGTTGTACTAATCTAGGTTGACTTTACATATGTGTGAATGATAATTGTGTATGAGTTATGATGTAAAAATGCTAGCCAGTGACTATTGGATATCATGATGTTATTTATGTTTGGTTTAATATATTCTGAGCATATATCCTTCTAATATGGATTGATTGTCCAGACAAGATTTCCTCCCTTGAGATACAATAAGGTATGAGTTTTCTTACGTCATATACTTTATTCTTAACCGTTTGATTATGTCATCTATTGGGTGTTTGAGTGTTTGGTGTCTATAACATCATCTAGTTGAGTTTTTTTAACATGGTATGGTTGCAATTTGATGGAATGTTTGATGAACTGTATAATATGAGTATGTGTTCAAATGATATTGTTTTAAGATGATTGTACTAACACATATATGTTAAGACAATTGATATGCACCTCTGTATAAGTAGGTGATATTTGTAGCATTATGTCTAATGACTATGGGTTAACTATGGATTATGACATGACTATTAGTCTTGCTAAATGTTGATTTCAAATTGATAGATATGATTTTCTTGATATTTGTAACATGTGGTTGACATGTGTGAGCAATTGTAGGGTAACATGCTAAGTATTGGCATGACAAGGTAATAGTTGATGTGTTTACATAAATAATAGTTGGGTGATGTGAAAGTACATTGTAAGCCTTGATTGCAACAAAGTAAAAAGGTAAAAAGGAATTGGAAAAGAATTCCTTTGGCTATGTTTGGAAACCTTAATTCCAAATGAAGGAGTGCTTCACATACAAGAAACCTTCTTTACCTTAATATTGTTTGACATTATGTATGTGCTAGATTCATGAACATTGTTGGCATTATGATGCATGTGTTGTACTTGATGGCAACCCATTCGTAGAAGAACAAATCACTTATATATAGATAGATGAATCTAGTATCATAATCTACAGAAGAGATATCAGATGTAACAAAATACATGGGATGCAGGAAAACTCAAAGGAATCAACTCAGATGTAATGAACAATGATAACTCATTAAGATGACAATTCTCAGTATGACAAGTTAGCTTTGCCATCAAGTTCATAGGGGAGACTGTTGGCATTATGACACAAGTGTTGTCCTTGATGGCAACTCACACAGATGACAGACCATAGTGCAGCAAGTCAGTAGCAAAGAATTGATGATTAGACTACAAAGAGTGAAGAAAGAAAAGTATATACATAGTTTCACTATATACCAAGTCATGTACACATGCAGGTTCACTATATACCAAGTTGCGTATATACGCAGGTTTGCTATATACCAAGTAGGGTATACATGCAGGTTATACACGTAGGTTCACTATATACAAAGGTGCGTATACACGTGGTTTTCCTTAACTAAAGTAGCTTATATAAATTTGAATATGGAAATGAAAAAGTTATATTGATTTGATAATACTAATTCACCCCCCACCCCCCTCTCATTATTATTTTCCAACAATTGGTATCAAAGCAAGTCCTTTGGTAGAAGCTTGATCGCTTGAAGGAGATCCATAGATCAATGGGAAAGAAGCTTGAGAAGAAAGCGCCTAAGAAGAAGAAGACATCTCAGAAGAGCTATGACAGTGGGAGAATTGATTGGGGAATATGTGGAAGAAGCACTTCAGATTCAGAATCACTTCTTAATGAAGATGAACAAGCAAAAGAAATATCAGGTATGAATTTGTTATCCTTTGGTGATACATTTATCCATCCATTTGAAGATGATGAAACTGATAGCGAAACAACTAAATTTGCTCTTATGGGTGAGCTAGAAAGATATCAAATAGAGGCAAAATTTAAAGGGCTTACAGACAAAATTAGAGATCAACAAGATCTATTGAACAAAAGGGAATGTGCCTTCAAAGAAGAAGCTACCAAACTAAAAGCTCAACTAGAGGAAGGAAACAAGGTAAGGAAGTTATTTAAGGACAAGGAAGATCAATGTCAAAAGTTGCAGAATGAAGTGATATCATTAAGAAATGAAGTCAATGAAAGGAGCATAACAATCAATAAACTCAGAGATAGATCCAGTTACTATGAAAGTCTTGAAGCTATGATCCTCTCACTAAAAGAAGATCTTGAAGGATCAAATAAGCAGAATAAAGAACTACTCCAAGCTTTTGAAAAGCAAGAAAATTAAGTTCTTGAACTAAGACATCAGTTGGAAGAAGGAAGAAAACATGAAGAAAACATGAAGACGTAGTATCATGAAAAAGAGCAACATCAGGTTGAGGTAAATATTCTAAAAGATAACTTAGAAGAAAAGGATAAGCTCTTATGATTTCAAGATAGTACTAAGATCTTGGATGATATTCTTAGTAGTCAAAGGTCTCCTACTATCAAAGTTGGCCTTGGTTTTTATGAATCTGTTGAAGATGACTCTAGCTCACAAGGAGAGGCAAGGAACTCTAATGAGAAATCTAAAATAATCAACAAGGAGATGAGAGGACAACCCCATCAACAGCCAAGGAAAGACATTCTTCAAAGAAATTCATTTACTCCTCCGATGAATAATGTTGAATGTTATGTATGTCATAATCTTGGACATGGTGCAACCAAATGTAGAAGAAGAATGGTTCAATACCACCATACAGAAAGATCATCACGTTATAGGTACTTTAAGGGATATTACTTTGCTTGCAATATGTTTGGTCACAGAGCTGTTGATTGCTATAGAAGGAATATGAAACATGTAAGATGTTATGCATGTAACAAGCTTGGACATATAACAAAGGAATGCAAGAACAAAGTACGGGCACCATACCAAAAGGAGAAAACATCATCACACTTGAAGATATGGAAGAAGAAGGAAGTACAGTCAGAAAGAAGTGGCACAGCACAATATACAAAAATAACAGACTCAGAGGGAGCTGAAAGTGTAAAAATTCAGTGTCCTAAATCTCATACGCAAGTTTCATAAAGGGAAGTCATGTATATATGCGAGTTAGTTATTGTAGAGTCGCGTATATGTTAGTTTGAGGAAAAGTAGTAGGGACAGGCTCAAGAAAAAGGGTCTGATATGATTCAGTCCATTATTTGCTCTGTTTGATAATGGTTACAATTTGCTGATGATGTGTGGAAATGTCTTGACACTTGTAATATGTTTAAAAGTGTTTTTATCCTAAATTAATGATGATGATGCCTTGATACTTCTTGCTGATATATGCATGATCAGATCTGACAATAAGAAAAATGGCACAAGTTCAGGGGGGGCATATGCTTTTAATAATGCATTATTGGCATTATGATTAGTAGTCCTTGGTGATGATGCTTATATATATCTTGCTATCATATGGTTATGAGTTGTCCATGACAAAATCTCATATGATTCATGGGGTTACATAGTTGATGTTCAGATCAGATTTATGGTTGATTCTCTGATGATGCATATATGGTGCTTACATGGTGATCTTCATAAGGATAAGGAGAAGTACAAATATTGAATACACATCTTCATTACTTGATGATGAGTCACTCATATGTTGCTGTCATCATATCCATAAAGATCATATAATACAGTTATGATGCAGGATTCCTATAGTTCTTGGCGCTCATGTGGATAAGGATTGTTGTTGTTGATGATATCAAGAAGTCTTGAAAAATGATCTTGAGCTCCAGATACATAGTGCTGGATACATGGATTATTACTCAAAGTTGCATTGTTGGAGACATGATGAGGATGAGTTCTTACCTATATGACGATAGGTTGATACTTACATATGTTGATTGATGTAGATGTTCCCAAGTGATGATACTTGGATCATGCAGATCTTGATGTTGATGAGATGGCTATGGAATTTTTCACATATGATATAATGTGAATGATTATGTATGTCATATGCAGAATTCTGTTCAAAAGGATGAGTTGATGCAGGCATACCTTGTTATAGGTTGATGAATTATACACTAATGAACATATACAGGTTGCTGGTCTAAATGTCGTTGACAGATGCTTATGGAGCAGATCATACATTGTGTATGATAGTTTTTGATGACTATTATGATCTTATATAGATGTTTGGTCTCTGTTATAAATGTCATGTAAAAGTCATATCAAGACTCATGATGTAATAGTTTGTCTCTATCTATTGTAGTAATTTGATGAATCCCTTTTGGTCATATGATGTAATTTGTACCCCCACTATGCATGGGAAGGATGATGTAATATTTCAGTCATCTACAAACATTTTGGTATCTGACGTATCCCCACTTGGCTGGGTGGATGAGTCAATATTCGTATATCCCCACTGGGTTGGGAGATGGATGTATGTATGAGTCTTTGGTGATAGGAAGGTCATTTGTGATAGAGTCATGTTCTACTTACATCCTTTTTGCAGACCTTGCTTACAGTCAGGGGGAGCATGAACAGCACACTTCAGTAGAGCAGAGATTTCAGCATGTACTCAGAGGGATCATGGACAGATTGGTACACCTTGGCATATACAAAGGGGATCTCATTCAGATATTTCAGCAGGTACTCAAGGGGAGTATGGACGACAGAATGTTTATCAAGGAAAGAGAATATCTTGGTCTGCCCTTTGCCCTTAATGTCAAAGGGGGAGAGTGATTTGGTGTTGTTGCCATCAAGTCCAAAGGGGGAGATTGTTGGCATTATGATGCATGTGTTGTACTTGATGGCATCCCACTCGTAGAAGAACAACTCACTTATATTAACTAGATGAATCTAGTATCGGAATTTACAGAAGAGATATTAGATGTAACAAAATACATGGGATGCAGGACAACTAAAAGGAATCGGTTCAGATGTAATGAACAATGACAACTCATTAAGATGACAGTTCTTAGTATGACAAGTTAGCTTTGCCATCAAGTTCAAAGGGGGAGATTGTTGGCATTATGATACAAGTGTTATCCTTGATGGCAACTCACACAGATGACAGATCATAGTGCAACAAGTCAATAGCAAAGAATTGATGATCAGACTACAAAGAATGAAGAAAGAAAAGTATATACGCAGGTTCACTATATACCAAGTCGTGTACACACGCAGGTTCACTATATACCAAGTCGTGTATATAAGCAGGTTCGCTATATACCAAGTAGGGTATACACACAGGTTCACTATATACAAAGGTGTGTATACACGCGGGATCGCTGATCAAAAGTTGCGTATGCGTATGCACGCACTTTCATGCACGGAAAAGCGTGTACATGTGGGAAAGCTTATTTTTGGGTCTGTGGTATTTAGACCTATGGTTTTGGACCTTGGTATTGCGTCCGAAGTGTTGAACCCAGGTATTGGGTCCTTAGTATTGGTTGTAAATGGTTTTGGACCATGGTATTGAGTAAGGCCTAAGACTATAAAAGGAGAAGAAGATCATTAGGCAAAGGTATCCAGAAAATCTTGAATATCTGATGAATTATGAGATCTAGTATGAAAGTTATGGGTTCATGTTACCTTGCTTAATCTGAGCTAAGGAGGAATCTCAGCGGTTGATGGAGAATAAGATCTAAGGATAGATCGTGATCTAATGACTTGGAATGAATTATCTTTATACGGTTTGATCTTGTTAAGTGTAGATCTGTATACTGACGCATGTAATGTTCTATAAATATTGTGATCTCGGTATAACTCAAGTCTGGAATAGCTGCAAATCATGAATGAATATTTACAGATGTATAAGCTGGTTGACTATGATAAAAGCGTGTACATACGCAAGTTAGATACATCTAAGTAGCGTATACCATATGAGCTATGATTGTTGATGAGTTCTGATAACTGTTTACTAGTGTCAGTATTCTGCATATTCAGTTTGGTTGATTGTGTTTAGCTTCAATGTTGATGGATGAGATCTATTAATGGATCAATATCATAATGACCTATATTTATGTGATCTGATGGACTAGATCTGATTGCTAACACACATATTATCCTTGTATATGTAATGATCTGGGTATGTCTAAAGTTAGGAAATGCAGTGAAGTTATAAGCAAATAATTGATGACATATATGTTGGTTCGCTTTGGTAAAGTTGCGTATACACGTTGGTTCAGCTCTTACAAGTAGCGTATGCACTCTGATGCATGATTTTTGATGATACAGTTAGATCTGAACGTTGTTGCAGAGTTTTTCTCTGTGTTCTGGTGACTGCAGGTGTTGAGAGGGTTTCAGTGATTCAGTATTGGGTGATTCAGAGATTGATGATGCTAGTGTTGATTGATTGTGTGCTTCAATGATATTGATGGGTCCAGTATGAAAATTGAATGAAACGTGGCCTTCAGATTATGCCGTTGTGCTTCAGGAGTATCCAGTCTGAAAATTTATGAAATGTGGTACTTCGAGGAAGAAAGAGAAGGTTGTAGCCTTCTGTAGGTTGGCACCTACGTACTAGTACGTCAGCTAGTACAAGAGCTAAGGGGGTTGCAGCTCCCTTCCAGGAGAAGCTAGAGAACAAGAGAAGGTTGTAGCCTTCTACAGGTAGAAGCCTGTGTACTGGTATAAGACTGCACCAGTATAGAAATATTGTAAAAAGAAGTTTCTTATTGAAAGAAGATAGAGACGACTTGTAGCATGTGGTTTTCACCAACATTGGGTTTCCACCTTATATCATGGTGTTCATGTGTGCTTCTTGTGTGTGATGATTTGTTCTGTTTTACTTCTCCTGTTTACTGTTCATAGTGTTAATAATGTCCTGATGCACTCATTAAGAAGCAACTAACTGAATTATAAGTTTACTGGATATACGCTTGTTGCATTACACACAGTTGCGTATACACGTGGTTTTCCTTAACTGAAGTAGTGTATGTGAATCTGAATATGGAAATGAAAAATTTATACTGATTTGATAATACTAATTCACCCCCCACCCTCTCAGTCTTATTTCCAACAAACATGTACTTGACAGGTACATTAGTTACGGGTGGATATGTCAAGGGGATTGGAGCCCCTTGAGAGATGGCATGGACGTGTTCGATCACAAGGAAATTTGTGTGGCAAAGCAAGATAAGGTAACTGGTGTATTATTATTTTTATTTATGCACTAACAATTATGAGTTTATGACATCATGATGTAGGCGTTTGCGTGGCAAGAGAGATTGCCATGAATCTTGAATAACACTTAGGTTGAGCTTTCCTTGGGAATTGTGGGGATTGAGTGATGGTGTCTGTGGTTAGTCTTGTGCTTTGGTATTTTGTGATTGTTGTGCTTGATTTGCAATTTTGCATGTGTTTGGTGCATAGTTATAACACTTTATTGTGATGTCATGTTGTTATTAGTTTTCATGGTTTTCTTCTTGGTTGTTTCTTGGTATTGAATTTTATGTTCTAAGTCTTGGGAATTATTTGGGAAAGAGGAAATTTGATCGACCTAGGAGAAAGTTGTGCAGTACCCAACAAGTAATGTAAGACATAGATGAAGCTCGTTGTATGAGTAAGAGTGGTGGAAGATAATACTATAACAGTCGATTTGACTGGTTGGGTCCATTTTGGTAAATGGATGATGATAGAACAATCATGGAAAAGGTAATCAAGAAATGTTAAAGTAAATGAACCTGAGGTGTCGCATGGTTTGACTATGTTTGGAACGGTGGTTCTAAATGTTGTGCATGTTGTAATAAAGGAAGTTCTCTTAACCGAGACCTCATGTTATCTGGTAATTGTGTTATGATCATGATTATGCTAGTGTTTATATATGTATATATGTATGTATGTATCCATTTATCTATGTCGTTGTCTGACAGGGTTGTCAGGGATCATTCTTGTGGAGGAATGTTTTCTTATGTAGGTGAATGGCATGAATATATTCCTAGTTCATGAGAAATCAAGTTGGACGAGTAGTCATGACAAATATACAAGGTTAGTATCATGTGGTTATGAATTGATATTGTATACCTGTATTATTCCTATGTTATGGATAGGTTATACCGAGGGATACATTGGCGAAATGAAAGCAATGTGGTCTGCAACATGTTGGACATGCATGGATAAGACACTGGAAGCAAGGTTGTTTGGTAAAGATAGTGTGGTTTTGCATGTGTGGTACTATAGCTGTCCATATGTTGTATATGTTTTACAAGTTTCATCTATGAAGATTGTGTGCATGTGGTGTTGTGTATGCCTAGTGTGTGTACATGTTGTTTATGAAATGCTATGTACAGGATGGTACATATAGTATTGTGTGAATATTGCACATGCAGTGTTAGATATAGATGGTGTTATGTAAATGATGGATATTCGGTGTTGTGTGCATATGGTGTTGTGCACATGTTGGATATGAAATGTTGTGTACAAATGATGCTATGTACATGTTGGATATGTAGTGATATGTACATATGGTGTTCTATGCATGTTGTACATATGGCGTTATGTATATATGATGTTGTTTGCATGATTGTACAAGTGGTGATGTGAACATGTGGTGTTGTGAGCATGTGTTGTTGTCTACATGTGGTGTTGTGTACATGTCATGCATGTGACGTTATGTACATGTGGTGTCGTGTATATGTCGTTCATGTGGTACTATGTACATGTGGTATTATGTACATGTTGTAGATATGGTTCAATGTACATGTGGTGTTGTGTACACGTTGTGCAAGTGGTGTTGTGTACATGTGATGTTGTGCACATGTTGTGCAGGTGGTGTGGTGCACAAGCGGTACTATGTACATATTGTACATATGGCACTGGTGTATATGTGGTGTTATGTGCATGTTGTACATGTTTTGTTGTGGTCATGTGGTACTATTATATGTGCATAGGTTGAGGAGAAGGCATTGGGTGTTTGTCGGTTATGGCAATCGATATGGAGTCCATACGGAATAAAGACAAAGGTAGAAGTTAAGGATTGATGAAAGCATAAGTATCGGTATTTTATTTCAGTTTTAGCATGCATGTGATTTATGATTCTGGTATATGATGATTAGATGTGATCTATGATTGGGTTTATGATGGTTACGTGTAATTAATTATTTTGATGGTTATGTTTTGAGAAAACCTAATGTGATATTTTTCACGTGTTGATTTGGTCAAATATGCTAGTTTGACTTGTTGTGATAGGAAGTGAACAGGATTGCAAATGTACCTTATTGACGAACTACCAATGAGGTATGATTTGAGCATATTTCAATTTATTTGAATCTAATAGAAATTTTGTGCTTGGAATGGGAATCCATGAACATTCCCGGTTGAGTGGTTGAAATCGACTGCAAAACTTGGCAGTAGTAGCAAGATAAATTGGAACATGCAACAGTATGTTGGTAAAGTACCTCAATAGTAGGGCCATTATGGGATGCTAGTACCCAATAGTGTCCATTGATTTCCATGAGCATGCTATGACTGATATGATGGTTTTGAGGTAGGTATATGCCTTGGTGGTTTGATATTCCGATGTGAAGAATCCTTCCCAAGGGATGGATCACCTGGGAAAGGGGATTTCGGGGAACTTGGAAGGTGAGTGACTTCACAGAACGGGGTGACCGAATTTCTCGAGGGACTATGTAGGAGAGAAGGGAAGGTCGTAGATATATTTTTTTTGGTCATGAGCATTTCCAAATGGAACTAGATGAACATTGTGAGTGTGCCCTAGAACATTGAGTCGGTAAGGGTTCATTAAGAAGACAAGTGGCATGGGATTATAGCATTGGACATTGGATGCAACTTTGACTGTGGCAATGGATTCTAGACTTGCTCGGAAGGAGGCGAATCCTAGTATTACTTTGAAAGTGGAGGTGTGAGCCTCTGGATTCCCTTGTTGATTGATATAGACATGGTTTCCTTTTATTTGTTGGTTTAGAAAATGTGCATATGTGTGTATGTGGTTATTGTAAATACCATAATGAGTTGTGTTATACATCTCTAATATGTGGTATGGTTATTATATTGTCATGTTGTCATGATGTTTTGATTTTTAGTAGACCATTCATTGTAAATACTAGAAAGAGCTAAGTTATAAAGCTCCATGGGAAGTATGTTTTCTGTTCAGTGGTTTTTTTTAGGTCTTGGTGTGGTTTAACACTAAGGACAGTGTTCCCTAAGGGGAGGGGTGGCGAGGGTTCTGTAATAACCCCGGTGAAAAGTTCATGTAATAAAATTTAATAAATGAAATATAAGACCATGGTTAAGGGTCACTTATTCCAAGATGAATGTGGGACAAAGATATCCTAGTTGGCATCATCGGATGTGTGTTTTTGACTAATGAAATTGGAAAAGGAAAAGGAATTAAAAAGTAAAAAGGAATTTTAGCACATTTATTTATGAAAATAAAGGAAATTTCCGGGGGGGTTGTTCTGTAATAGCCCTGGTGAAAATTTCATGTAATAAGATTTAATAAATGAAATATAAGACCATGGTTAAGGGTCACTTATTCCAAGATGAATGTGGAACAAAGATATCCTAGTTGGCATCATCGAATGTGTGTTTTTGACTAATGAAATTGGAAAAGGAAAAGGAAAAGGAATTAAAAAGTAAAAAGGCATTTTTAGCACATTTATTTATGAAAATAAAGGAAATTAGGAGAAAAGGAAGGTAAAAGGTCACAGGTTGCATGTGAGGAGGAAATTGAAGGAAAATAATGGAAAATGAATAAATTAGAGGCCTCGTTAATAAAAAGGATTCTGAGGATCATCTGAAAAGCTTAGTTAGTGTAACCTTTTGTCAATTCAACTTTGGATCTCTCTCATTATTGTCTCTCTCTCTCTCTCTCACTCTTGTTCACTTAGAGTTTTCTTTGAGAACTATAGTTTGGAGAAAATGAAAGGGAAATCAAGGAATGGAAAGGAAAATCAAGCAAGGATCAAGGAAGGGAAAATGGGACTCAAGAAGCTTCAGTAGGAATACTTGTAGGTAACCTTTTGCATGTGTGATTTCCTAGCTTGTTTGGACATGCATGGATTTGCATGTTGGTGTATGGTTCTCTTGTTGTTGGTGGCATTGTTTTTCCAAGTTATGAAGATGGATTTCAACCTAGCCTAGCCTTTTTCTAGATGCAATGGTATGTTGGGATGTTTATTTCAATTTTTGAGCTTTGGTTAGTTAGATGGCTTTTGGAATCTAGGGTGGAGGTGGTCTCAAGTTCCATTCCCAAAGGCCTAGGAATCCCTTGATTGATTTTCGTGGGATAAACAATAAATCTTGAGGGAGAAGTCTCGGTTTAGGGCCTAGTGATGTGGGTTTGGATTATGGTAAATCCTAAGAGACTGGTCTTGCTTTAGGGTCTAGTGAGCCAGTTTGGATTGCGGTAAAGCCTGAGAGACAAGGAGATAAAAAATTCCTCAAGGATAGTGATGGATTCTGGATGGCATTGCAAGTTCAATTCAGTTGTGATCGAAGCACCAGTTTTGGTGTGTTCAATGGTTTGATGAGGGTGGAGGTCGTTTAACCTCTGGACTCCCTTGGTTGTTCCATGAGATCCTGCATTCATTCTTGGAATATGGCACGAGGGTGATTGGATGAAAGAGAGATTTGGTTCAGTCATGTTTATGGTCGGGTAGTATGTGGAAGTTGTGAACCTGGTCAGATTTGTCTATGATTAATAAAAGCTAAGTTCTCTTACTTTTTCATTGATTTATATGTGGATTTAATGGTTTTTCACATCTTTGATAATTATATGGTTTTATGCTAGTTATAAGCATGGTTGAATGACTGGTTTATGTCATGGTTATTTCATATACTTACTTGTAATTGTTAAATGGATGGATGTGAGACCTAATTGATGATGTATTAGTTAAATGGAGAAGGATTTGATTCTTCTAATTATGTTTCATAATTTCTTTCAGACATTTATGCCATGTCTTGTATCCTAGACCTGTAGGTTGCAATGATGCTAAGTGTTTGAAAGAATATCAGTCCTAGTTGGGGATGCTCAGACCTTGTCCTAAGGGTGATTTTTGATTGATAAACATTGTTATCATGTTTTTAATGAATTATGTAAGTTACAAAAAAGTTTGGGTAGAGGCCAAGACTCTGGGCTAGAAAAGTGGCTTAAATCTCGGGGTCGTTGGCATAGAACTAGCAATTTTGGTCCACAGTCACTGGCAAGAAGGCCTATGACAGCGACTTTGGGTTTTTTCTCGCACACTTTCCCATAGCATGAGAGGGACTATGGCCTAAGAGTTGCATAATAGTAGTGGGACCTAGGGAAAAGTTGTCTGAGTGGTTCACTTGTCTCATGAGGGTTGTATTGACGATGTTAGATTACTATATGTGATGTTTTGTCGATTCCACTTCCTTAAGGTAACATACGAGGTTGAATCTAATCATAGTAGCATCTCTCCTCATGTTTACCCTAGTTGGCATGGTTACTTTGGGTAGACCCGGGAGGGGGTGTTATAGACACACCACATGATCTCTCACTCCGTCGAGGATCAATTGCTTGGACTTTGCCATCTCACCCTTTTACTTCTTGACCAGATCTGGATCCATGGGTACAAATACCACACTGTCGACATATGTTTTGAGATCATTCTCATCTATAATACAAGATATCCTTGCCTTCCATATCACATATTTGGATGCACCATCCAACTGATCCTGATCTCTTAACCCACTAGCTATTATCCCTGCCAATGAAATGTCAAACTGCCTCCTCTCTCCTTTGTGCAACACTAGGCTAGCCTACACATCCCTTGTTGGAATTAGTAGATCTTCTCCTTTACTGCCTCTCAACAATACAAAAATCAAACTTCTTGGCTAGAAGTCCTCTTAGGAAGAATTCCCTCAAAATAGTTTCTCCTTCTCTCTTCTGACATTTTTCTACCCCAGCAATTGCTGTAGAAAATTTTCTCACCAAAAAAATTCTCTACGTCGATGCTTCTGTGCTGCTCCCTCTGACACTTGAAAACTTTCATCTGGAAATATTTCACTCTATCAACTCACTCGGAGAGAGATTTTCCCATGAAAATTTTTCCCTCTTGACCTAGACTACACAATCCGTATGGGGATTCGATTTGCTGCCTACGCAACACTTCGACATCCCTCCGTCTCTTCAACATTGGGCTCTTCCAGCTTTGCTATCTTTCTTCACTTGTGCTCTGATACCATGTGAAATTTTGGAAGACCGAAATTTCTACTGCAACAATTGATTAAGTATCTTTTATTTGTTAAATTACTAAACAAATTATTTACTCTATCCTACAACAAATACTGAAACTAATACACCACAGTCTTCACCAATTAAATTAAATGCAGAAATAAGAAACTGATAAAGAAAGAAATACACAACACATGCCACCAATATTTTTGGACAAATGTCCTTAGAAAAACCCAATGCAAGAAAACCATTGCAACAGCTAAGGGTTTGAATTATTGAGTAATTTTCTGAACAATATTTGGATGCCTTGTTGACCATACAATACAAAGAATCTCATTGGCAGAAGATCAATGAAAAATACCTTACATTATCACTGGCAATCAAACACAGATCTAGGCCATGAATGGTTGGCCCCACACTAGCTCTGCATAACTACTTCATCAACCTATGCAGTTTTGCATCAACCTCTCTGGGGATCTGTGTCAGCTCTTCCCGAATCTCCTTCTATCTGGATCTTCGTTCCTTTGTCTCCCCGGTCTCACACCAGAGCTTCTAACTTAGGAACTCGACTTCCCAACTGAATTTTGCACTCCCTTTGAAGCTCTGCATTGGCTCTATGCGAGCATAGACTACCCAACATAGCATTTGAGCTACCTCTTATGGATCTCTCTATACCTCCTCTGCAATGTATTCCTCGATCAGGAAATCCCCCTTTGGAACTATTCTTTCCCCTCACTGCAAGAAATCACTTCAATCTTCTCTCTAGCAATTGTTTCACTACCCTCTCTAAGAAATTTGATCTCTTGATCTCTCTCCAATGTGTTTTCCAAATGCCCATCGAATTCCTTCTTATAATCCTTCAGTTGTGTAATCAACAGCCCATATTAGATTTTAATCAATGGCTCAGATCATTTGGACTTGATCTCCATATTCTTCTAGAAGTCTCACCCTCAGTTTGATTAATACCCTTTAATTATTTTAATTTCCTAAGTTTAGACTTAGGCACCCATTAAAAATAATTAATTATTTTAATAAAATTGTCTCTCGGTGGAATTTCCCAAAACAATTTCTAGGTATTCTAGAATACAAGTGTCCAAGCCTCCCTACAAATTTTGAGGCTTAGAGCACATCCAATGCTGCCAGAAATAAACATAGTTTACCTTCAACCATAATATGGTAAAGGTTTACATCTACTTCACTTTTGGTGAAGCCAAAACTAATGAATTAGCTATCGATCCTGGTGTACCAATCACAGGGTGCTTGTTCCAATTCATACATCACTCACTTGAGTTTTCACACATGAGACTCTCTATAAAAGGTCTAAAATCCTTCTGGCTACTCAATGTATAACTCTTCCTCAATCACTTCATTGAGGAAGGGTGTCTTCACATCCATCTGATGTATCTTCCTTACCATTTGTGTTGAAAGTGATAGAATAGATATGATTGAAGAGTACCTTGCTATTAGAGAAAAGGTCTCCTCATAATCAATTCCCTCCACCTAAGAGAACCCCTTGGACACAAATCTAGCTTTATGTTTCTCAACACTCCCATATTCTACTTTCTTCAACTTGTAGATCCACTTGGAACCTACCATTGACTTGTCCTATGGCCTTGTCACAACTTCCCGAGCATTGTTCCTAATAATGCAATCATATTCCTCTAGCATGGCATCATCCCATACTAGTTTATGCACTTATTTTGCCAATGAGGATGGCTCAGTGCCTACACTCTCACTCATTAGAGCCATGTATCCAGTGTACCGATCTGGTGACCTCCTTTGCTTGCGATGTGATGTGGCTTCTGCTACATTCTGTCTAGTATCATGCATCAATCTGTTAGCTTCTTTGGTGCATTTCCTTCCATCTCTGGATGTCTCTACATGAGTGGGTGCTTCCACTCTCTACTCCTATACTTGTGGCTACTCCACAACATCATGAGGTTCTTCCTTTGGAGGTAAAAGATCCTCAACTATAAGAAACTAAAGCTCCCTCTAAAGGGAACATATCACAACCTTATCTTCTTTGAAATCCACATCTCTCCAAACAACTGTCATCCTATGTGATGGAAAGTACACTCGATAATTGTGAGGTGTATCAGTAAACCCCACAAATATGCCCCACTTAGTTGTTGGCTCTAACTTTTTCCTTGCATCCATGGTAAGATGACAGTAAACTGATGAACCAGTGACACATCTAGTTTCTTCCCTAAAAAATCTTCTTCTAGTGTACTCATCCCAAGAATCTAATGAGGACTCTTCTTATTCACATATATCATTGTGTTGCATGCTTTAGCCCACAAGTGAAATGGTAGGCCCTCTTCATGCAACATCGCTTACGAAACTCCCACAATACTTTTGTTCTTCCTTTCAGCAACCCCATTCTGTTATGGGTTATGGGGTGCTATTAAATCCCGTCAAATTTCTTCTGATGTACAAAATTTTTTGAACTCATTTGACACATATTATCCACCATTATCGCTCCTGAGATCCTTCACTTTCCTACCAATGTCTTTCTCAAAAAGTGCTTTAAATTCACAAAATTTGGAGAATTTATAGTCTTTCTTTTGCATGAAGAAAATCCATCACTTACTTGAGAAATCATCTACAAATATCACATAATACATGTGCTTGGTTGTGGAGGTCATTGAGAATGCTCCATGCACATATGAGCAGAATCTTTCAAGGATTGTTTGCACTGAATTGTCCTTATCATGAAAGGTGTCTTTGGTGTACTTCCCCAATGTACACCCTTTTCATGTATCTCGTTGCTCTAGTGCACCCATGGGAAGTCCTGTAGAAATATTTTGCATGATCTTCAAAGCTCCATGGTGCAAATTCCCAAGTCTCTTATGCCATAATTCACTAATGCCTTGGCTCTACACCTTATCTGCTTTCGTGCTCAAAGAAACACAATCTTCTACATCCAATTTGTAGAGGTTCTTCACCTAAACCTCGATTTGATTCACTTGTCCTATGGCGATATGTTTAGGAAAGCCTTTCCTTTGATAAATATGACATCGTAGCCATGGTATTCCAACATAGCAATTGAAACTAAATTCTTCTTTAGACCTGGAACATACATGACATCTTTTAATGTGAGATGAGAATTAGACTTCATATGAAAAGTACTAGTACCAATCTTGGTTGTGCAATACCTTCCATCATCTTCCATCTCAACGTGCATTTGGAGGTCCCTCTCCTACAAGTCACTAAAAATTTCTTTGTTCCCCATCATATGGAATGAGGCTCCATTATCAAAATACCACACACTACCCATCACTGATGTCACTATGCATGCAATGAGGGTGAAATCCAACTTGAACTATGGAGTTAGAGCTTCACCTACCACGCCTCCTGAGGGATTGTTGGTGGCCTTCTTGTGTGGACACTTTGTGGCATAGTGTCTCGGCTCATGAAAGTGAAAACATTTATTCTTTGATAAGTTCTTCTTCTTGCCTGCCTAACAACAATCTCCTTTCGATTGGGATTTCTTCCCTTTCCCTTTATTTTCCTTTCCATCCAAGGCGTAATTCTCCTCATCATCATGCTTGGGTGAGGTTCCATCTCTGGTGTTCCACCTTATCCATCTTTGGTGTTCCACATTATCTCTTCTTACACTAAGTCGAACCATAACTTCTCCCACTTTGGTATTTCCTCCCTCCCATTTACCAAATCCTAGTAGTTGTTCCATCTCTTGGAAGGCCTAGAAGTGTTAGGCTAACGAGATCATCATCAACAACTGTAATACCGATTCTCCTAAGCTCGTATGAAAATTGGTTGAACTCGCTCAAGTACTGTGGTATTGCGTCGCCCTTCACCATCTTCATCTTGCAAATCTTTTCCTTCAATGCCAACTTCCTGTGGTCACTATTTTTTTGCAAAAATTCTATCAAGGCTTGTCACATTACATGTGGAGTTTCCTTCCCATGGAGGTTTGAGACAATATGATATTGAACAACTTTCAATATGATCCTCCTTGCTTTTACAATTCACTTCTTTAATTCTGCCAGATACTGAGCATCAAATGCTGGAGATTTAGGAATAGTAGTATATATGAACTCCTTCAACCCATTATCTTCCAACACTACCTCGAACCTATCCTTCCAAGTAATATAATTTGAACTACCCTCAAGGGTATATTTGAGTCTCAATCCATAGACGGTCATCCTACTAGCTCCGAATATTTGATTCTGCAAATTTGATCTTGCAAAGACAAGCTCGTATTCTTCTCTTCTATTGTGATATCAGCTTTGATATCATGTAAAAATTCCTTGTAGATTCAAATTTCTAATTGTAATTTACAAAAACAATAGACTTGAACCTACTCTACCAACTATCGAAACAATTAACGATCATGAAATCAAAAAACATACAATAGTAAAAATCCAATTAACATATGACACAATGATTTCCTAGGGAAAGCCACAGCGAAAAATCCCTTCTATTTGTATATTCTATTAGTCAGAAAATATGAGAAGATTATAATGCTTTGCTCAAGGTAGAGCAACCTTTGCACGATTTTTGTCTCACTACTTCCTAAACAAGCCTCGACCAATACTTAATCAATTTTTTTCTTTCCCAAGTCACTATGCATTGTCTCCTTCAAAATTAGCCCCTATTAATTAGGGAAATTCATTAATTGGAATAGCGCAATCCATCATAGGCCTTCCTGTGATTGCATGCACCACTTGTACAATTTGGATGATTATACAACTAATAGTATATTTCCCTTGAACTCCAATCTCAAATAGGTAACTCATATATCACATGTGCATGAGTTATTTATGGTTGATTTATTAGTTAACTGGTTGAACACTGAAGTTGCATCCCACTGCTAGACCTCCTACTAGTTCCTCTAACATTCGGAACTAGTTTAACTGAATTTTTCTCGGTTAAACTGAATTAATTAATTTCAACTCAAAATAAACTCAACCAAGGCTCCTATAAAATAGAATCCACTCTACATGATTCAAGTTAGACCCTCAACTTGAATTAACTGAACTGTTGACACCTAATCATAGGGATTGGGTGCATAATTCTAAATAGTGTAAATAAATAATAAGAGGAAATGGAGAGTCATCGGGAGATGAAACTCAACAATCACTCCCTCATGTATATAACTATGAACACCCTAAATGAATAAAAATAATCTCATCTTAGGAGTTACCTCCTGGCCTGACATGGTATTAGAGCCAGCTCCATTTTTGGCATTGCAGTCTGCCATTGTAACTCCCTTCTGCCATTTTTCATAAATTCGTCCTGCAGTTTGCCATATTCTTCAGTTATATGCCCTCTACGTGATAAATGGTGTAATTCTTGGTGTAAATATTGTTGTACCTCCCCTTGCAGCTCCCATACTTCTAAGCGCACTATTTTATGAGGCCGCCAACAATCCTAGTGTGCTATCTAGCCCATAGAAGCAGTCTTGCAGCATTTCAAATGTGACTCAGTGTATACACTTCTATCTCTAGCCTCCACCAGCAACTCTTTGTTATGTAAAGGCCCCTCTCTATGCTATTGTTGTTTCCATATGGCCTCCCTCTCCACACTATCATTTTTTCCATATGTCCCTCCTCTCCATGCTATCGCTACTCCATACGACCCCTCCTTTTGTACTCAGACCAACGTTTCTAGGATAATGGATGAGAACACAACATATTTCTAATTCTGAATTCCAGCAGATTCTCCATGTACGCTGCTCATTCTAGGCTTCCTTGTCTTTGTTGCTTCCTTTTCTTTTGACTGTTTTTTTGGGACATCTTTGCTGCTTCCTTGTCTTTTGAATTTTTTTTTTGGACATCTTTGTTGCTTCATCTAGTGTCACATCCATCTTTTTCTCAGTCAATGCAATTGTCTTAGCAGTAATCACTATCATGCTTACCATTATATCCGCATATGTTATTAAAACCTAATCACATATCGATACAAAACTTGATAGAGGTAGCTTTTGTTGCTCTTCCTCTCATGTTGTCATTTCTCCCTCCAGTAATCTGCACCCTCCAGTATGATGCTCCCTCCATGCTGCATTTTTTACGAGAACTACATTCTTGACCATAATTGCACTTCTTCCTTTTTCAGAATATTGCTATTACAATGAAATATTTTTCTTTAACACCAGAAGTAAAAATATTTTATATATTGGCAGTAGAATTATATTTTTTTTATAGTGCACAGTTTTTTTTTTTTTAATTCATTCATTGATATATATTGTGGGAGTGTTTCTCACCGGCAAGGAGAAATATCCAGAATAGTCACGGAAAATCAAACACACTCTCATTTTTAATGAGCTGTGGAAAGGAGTGTGTGTTGGAGACGGAGACAAAGAAGTAGAACAACCTACCTCAGATAATGAATTTTCCATTTGGGAAAATAAGAACAACAAGGCTTATGCCTTGATTGCAGCATCAGTAAATGAAGAGGTGAGTCACCATATTCCACCATTTTCAAATGCTTTTAAAGCCTTACAAAAACTGAAGGAACTCTATGACTCACACTCTACACTTCAACTTGTTCAACTCATGATTAAATTGTTCAGCCTTGAATTACAAAATGATGATCCTATTGCTCTTGCAGCAGAAGTAAAATCTATTATGCATGATATCAAAGTCACTAATGTTGAACTGGACATTCCTTTGATAGCTTTTGTCAAGGCACTTTATCCCACTTACCCAAATTATCTTGAGTCATTGTAAGCAAATGGGAACCTCAAAGAAATTACCTTTGACTCCCTTGTGAAAAAATTTGTTGAAAGAGAGAAAGATTTTGGGAAGAAGATAACTCCTCAGTATTCTAAAGAGACTATGTGTTTTGCACATAGAGAGAAGAATCTTGCTCAAGACTCTTCCAGAGGAAGTGGTGGCTGAAGAGGAAGAGGAATAAGAAATTTTAGAGCCAGGGCGGTAGACACTCTTAAGGAGAAAAGTCAGATTTGCATTGCATACATTGCAAAAGAGATGGATCACATGATGCATCCACATACAAGTTGCCTTGGGACAGAATTGAGCAGGAAAGAAACCAACCAAAAAGGTAAAAATAATGACAAAGAGAAAGGTAAAGCACCTGAATCTGCTCACTATGTTTTGGCACACTGTAATATTGGAGTAAATGAAAACTTATTTAATGCTTCACTTGCTTCCTGGAAAAATGATTGTTTGCTTGATTTAGGAGCAACTTGCCACATGACCTTTAGAAGAGATTTTTTTAAATAATTTACTAACAATGTTGATACAACAATATACTTTTGCAGACAAATCAAAACTCAATCTATCAGGGCTTGGCAGAATCAGGCTTAAATTGCCTACTCTTCTAGACTTTCTTCTGCATCATGTTTTATATCTCCTACAATTGAGGAGAAACTTGTTTTCCTTGGTCCACATCTTCTAGCGAGGACACTCCATTCATATGTTTGATGGAAAGGTTGAGGTGAGAAAAGCATCAGATCACTCACTTGTCATGACAAGGATAGAAGAATAAAGGCTTCTCAAGCTGCAAGGTACCTCTACTCATGCACAAAATTTATCATACAATTCTCATTATGAAGAAGATACATTTCCATCAATTTTATTATGGCATGCCAGATTTGGACACTTGAACTATGACAGCCTCTGCTTGTTGAAGAAAAATGGTGTTACTAGTTTGCCTACAATTCCTAGGAAACTTAAACAATGTGATGCTTGCATTCTAGGAAAGAATAACAAACAGTCTTTTCATGATTCACATTCGAGAGCACGTAGAAAACTTGAACTCATTCATTCAGATTTATGTGGTCCAGTGAATGTTCCTTCTGCAAATGGTATATGATGACATTTATTGATGACTACACCAGAATGTGTTGGGTTTATTTATTGAAAAACAAATCTAATGATTTTCAAACATTCAAGAACTTTCATACGTGGATTGAAAATGATGCACAATATCATATTGGCTCTATTTGGATTGATAATGGAAAAGAATAAACTTCAAATGAATTTGAAAACTATCTTCACCATCATGGTATCAAACATCAAACAATGGTGCCTTATAATCCCCAACAGAACGGAGTAACTAAAAGAATGAATAGAACAATCTTAAATATGGTGCGCTCCATGATGTTTTCCAAGAATGTAAAATTGATGTTTTGAGTTGATGTAGTTTTATGTGTTGTATATGTAAAGAATAGATTTCCATATAATTCTATTAGAAGCAAGACTCATTATGAAATTTGGTATGGGCACATTCCTTTGGTAAAGCATCTCAGGGTCTTTGGTTCCACATGTTATGCCTCGATACCAAAGGTACATAGAAACATACTTGGTGCAAGGAGTCGTAAGTGTATCTTCCTGGGGTATTCAAACACCTCCAAAACATATCTTCTCTATGATGAAGTCAATAAAAGGTTTGTTGTATCTAGAGATGTAATCTTTCTTGAATCATCCAAAGCTACCAATGTTGTTGAGCGACAACTTGATCGCTTGGATAGATTTGCAAATGAAAATTCATTTCAAGAATTTGATAATCAGAGTCCACAACTTGAAGGGGGGATTACTATACTAGATCAACCTATGGAATCTTCTTCTGAAGCACTCTCTCCCCTGCATGAAACTCCAACAACGGATGATACTTTCAGTGATGTGATTGACAGAATTGGGAGACTCAATCTTGATTCAGTCCCAACTCAATCAACTGAGCAGCCTGGACCATCTCAGAAATGTCCCCCAAAGTGGCTAACAAAGACACTTGAAAGTGTTCATCCTGATGAGGTTGGAAAGACAGGAACTAGAAATTCAACCTGGCAAAATGGAGGTGATGTACATGACTCTGATTCACCTGTTGATATGGATGTTTCTTATCATTGTGAATTGAATTTGTCTACAGATTTTGAACCAACTTCCTTCAAAGAAGCAGCTTCTCTTGATGAATGGAAAGAAATGATGCAAAAGGAGTATGATGCATTGATAAAGAATGGGACTTGTAAGCTCATTGATCCTCCATTAAGAACCAAACTAATTGGCTACAAGTGGGTCTACAAGAACAAGTATAAAACCGATGGCTCACTTGACAAGCATAAAGCGAGTCTTGTGGCAAAAGGTTTAGCACAAAAGGAAGGGGTCAATTATGAGGATACTTTTTCCCCCATAGCAAAATGGGCTACCATCCGGACACTCTTTTCCCTAGCAGCTCAAAACGGTTGGAAAATCCATCAAATCGATGTAAAAACTTCTTTCTTGAATGTAAATCTAAAAGAGAAAGTTTTTATGTCCTAGCCTGAAGGATTTTTTGTGAAAGGACATGAACATAAAGTAAGAAAACTTGTGAAATCCTTGTATGGCCTCAAACAAGCACCACGAGCTTGGTATCAAAACATAACTGAGCATCTTCTGAAACTCAATTTCAGGCATTATGATCTTGATGATGCAACTTTGTTTGTCAATAAATTTGGAAAAATAGTTGTATATCTTGTGGTATATGTAGATGATATTTTGATGATAGGGAACAATGAGAGCTACATTGCATCCATAAAGAAAGAATTGAGGAAAGGTTTTGAAATGACTATTTTGGGTTATGTTCATTACTATCCTAGTATTGAAGTAACTCAACATCTGAAGTCCATATTCTTTTCTCAAAAGAAGTACATTGGATAAATGTTGAACATTTTTGGCATGGATGAATGTAATCCTCTGAATACTCCAATGGAACAAAACTTAAAGCTCACATCCATTGAAGGAAAAGAATTTGAGGATGCAAAAAAGTATAGACAGCTTGTAGGAAGTCTCAACTACCTGACTACTACCAAACCAGACATTTCGTTTGTTGTTGGAATCCTCTCCAGGTTTATGCAAAAGCCTTGTGAGGGACATTGGTTTACTACAAAAAGATTTCTAAAGTACTTGAAGGGAACTCAAGACTTTGGACTCAAGTATACATAGGTGGGTGACTTCAGCTTGATTGGATACTCTGATTCAAACTTCAATGGAGACAAAGAAACTGGGGTATCTAATTCTCGTTATCCTATGAGTCTTGGATCAAGACCTGTCTCCTGGAGATCACACAAACAATTAGTTCCAACAGATTCCAAAACAAAGGCAGAATATGTGGCAGCAGTTGAGGCAACAAAAGAAATTGTGTGGCTCAGGGAAATTCTCAAATATTTGCAGGTAAAACAAGTACATTCGACTCCACTCATGATTGATAATACCTCTGTAGTAAAGTTGGCCAAGACCCAAAAGTTCCATGATCGAATGAAGCACATCAATACAAAATATCATCTAATTTGACATTATGTTTAGGCCAAAACAATCCATCTTCGCCATTGTTCCACTAATGAGCAGATTGCAGACATTTTCATCAAAGAGCTTGAAAGAGAAAAGCTTGAAAGATTCAGAATGATGCTTGGACTCACTAACATCCCTTTAGATTAAAGGGGGGGAATGTTGAAACCTAATCATAGGGATTGTGTAAACAACTGTAAATAGTGTAAATAAATAATAAGATAAAATGGAGAGTCATCTGGAGATGAAACTCAACAGTCACTCCCTCATGTATATAACTATGAACAACCTAAATGAATAAACATAATCTCATTTGAGGAATTACTTCCTGGCCTGACATGAACCAACTAAGTCAAATTAACTTAGTTAACTCATACAAGATGTCTTGTTATGTGGAATTACATTTTTTCTCCTAATTTAATTCAAGGGAAAAAATCAAGATTTTCTTGTTACATTTTCAACAATGTCATGTCAAGATATGGTACCTGCAAATGGAATCCACTCATGACAAGATGACATTAGTCTAGAAATCTCCTAGTCTAGCTTTCTTCATGAAAAGGACTGATTGAGCTAGGACTGGGCACTGGACATGGAGGAAGACTCAGGGATTGTACATTGCATAGTTCTAGGGGCCATGAGTGATGGACTGACGCTTGAGACTATGCAATGCATAGTTCCAGAGGACTAGGAAAGATGACCACGCAACTGAGGAGCTCAGTGAGGTAGTGTTGAGATTTTAAGTGGCCAAATGCATAGTACAGGAGACAGATAGGCCTAGGGATTGTGAAATTTGCACTTCAAGGAGGTAGGATGATAGCTTAAGGCTTACCACTATGCAGTGCGTAGAAGAAGGTTGACTGGGAGGATGAAATGTGTAGTTATGTAGGTCAAGAGGCTAGGGCTCAGCAATGAGAATGTGCAATGCATAGTCTTTGGAGGAGGGAACTATGAATTGTTTAGTTCCAGGAGGGAAAGGATCAACTTGAGGGTCGATATTGAACAATGCACAATTCCAAGAGGCTAAGCAAAGTCATGTTGATTTGGTAGAAACTTTACAGCATTTGACTAAGTGTGGGATTAGTGATGTAAAAGTGAGAGAGGATAAAACTTGAGCATGAACACACACTCAAAACAATCAATGACACAACATTGATCACTCAGTAAAAAGAACAATATGAACCCCTTGATGTGACAACAATGCAACAACCTCCTCCAATTGCGACACTTAGGATGTACTTTGTGACGACGATGACGAAACTAGTGAGATAGTGCATAAAACTTTGCAAATGAGTTTATACATGTCTATATGATAAATAGGACTCATTGACACTAAATTTACCCCTTGAAATTAACCATAACTCCACTTTTGCAATGTACGAGACTTCCTATGCTAAAAGGCAACACTTGCGAATGTGAGATAAAAGTGCAAACGACACTTCAAAATGCAAACAACATTGAAAGGGACTCATTTCAGAGTGAAGATAACATGAAAGTGAAACTTATTAAAGTGAGAGGAAGCAAAAGTGATAGTTGTAAACATGAAAGTGACACTTGCGAAAACAAAGGTGCACAAAAGCGATAACTAGAAAAAATCACCAAAATAGAAGTACAATCACAACCAAAAGTGAGAGACTGTGAATTGAAAGTGTGCATTGACCGTCGACATAGTTTGAACATTATACATACACTTTCCTGATGGGTTATGTTATGTATGTTCAAGCTTGTGTAAATAAATGCGCTCATGAACATGTTACAGACTAAGCATGTGTGAGGAAGCGACATTGACACTTAGAAACCAAGAAGAAGACTTAAACAGTTAGCATAACATTAATCAATCATGAAGTGACTATGGATCAACAAATTGTCAAATCCTCAATAGGCTCCAAAATTCACGTGTTGGAAAATTTTTGGAGGGTGTTGGTTGCAGTGTCAACAGGTGGTAATAACAACTATGCTGAAATGATGCCTCTGACATTACTTTTAAATCAACCAACAATTAAGTTGGTCCTAGAATTTTTAACTATCTAGAAACTTGTTTGTGATAGTCAATTAAATGAATACACATAAGCTCTTTAGAATAGAAAACTTAGTTTTATGTCTAATTCTTGAGTAAGTGAAAAATACCCATTCAATAGTTATCATTATTATTACATAGGAAAAAATTAATATATATTTTTTTTAACATCTATAAGATACAATTAAAAAAATTCATTCGATATTATTAAAAATTATAAAATTAAAATAGAAATATTAAAGTATATTTTTGATTACCTGTCTTTTTTTTAGACCCTGCCAAGAAGGCCTATAGTAATCGATTTACATGTTGGCCACTATTAGTTTTTCGTTGACCGTGAAAACTCCTAATGTTTAACTTTAGAAATTGTTAGAGTATTTTTTTAATCAAACAAAATAATTTTTTACCATGTGATTGGCTTAAAATTTTGGGTGTCTTATTTCAACTTTTTTGACATGTGTCCCATGTCATCCATGAAATTTGGTCACCTTGAAAATTCGCCAATTTTCATGGCGATCATGGTTTGAATCTTGTAATCTAAGTAAAGAAAATCAATAATTCAAACCAATTTTTATTAATTAACTCTTTCTATAGACTAATTGTAAATACGAAAATAACATAACGTTAATATGGTTATGAGGTATCTTTATTATTTAGAAATCTACATATTAAAGAATCAAGTAAAGAAAATATAATTAAAAATAGTATATATTATATTATTTTATTTAAACAAATTAGCAGATATTATTTTGATTAAAGTTAAATTAGAGAAAAATATACTAAAAAAATTGTAATTATAAACAAATAACATACTAGCTATATAAGCTTAAAAAATGATACATTTTAAAAGTAAATAAATACATGAAGTTATACATGATCACATGAAATTGTATAGTAATAAGTTTTAAGAATCATGAAAAATATATTTAATGTAAATAACTAATTGTAAACACGAACATAATGTAATGTTAATAAAGTAAAAAAACCCTAACAATTCACGTATTTTCATGCTGATCGTGGTCGACATCTTCTAATCAACATAAAACAAATCAATAATTCAAACTAATTCTTATTATTTAACTCTTTGTATAGACTAATTATAAATATGAACATAATATAACCTTAATTTGGTTGTGTTGAGTTAACATAACTTCTTATTTAAAATCTACATGTTTAATATCAAAAAAGAAAACTCTCAATTATATATATTTTTTATAAATCATAGTTGATATTAATTTTTGATTAAAGTTATTAAGAAAGATATATAGATCAAAATTTAGTTTATACTAAATTGTAACAAGTACATCAATAATTAATTGTTTTTTATTAACTAACTCTTTGTATGCCCTATTTGTAATGTGAAATAACATTAGGTTAGATATGATTGTGTTGCTGTTAATATATCTTTATCAGATTCCTAAATTTGTGTGTGTTGTGGTGGTGTTTGTTGTATATATTATATATAATTTATATATTATTACTATATATATACTTTTATATTTTTTAAATTATTAAGAAATCACAAGATTCTAAACACTGATAACTAATTATCATAAGAAGTCATTTTAAGTGTGACTTTTTGGAGTTTCGAAGGAATTTCTGGCTGGAATCTGATAGAACAATTTGTGGTGAAATCTTGATTTGTGTTGTTTAAACTGGTTTTTTTACTTTGATTGTGTAGATTTAACCCATTAAAATTGTGATTTCAATGAATCCCTATGGGACTCTAGAGAAATTAGATTTGAAAATAAATTAGAAAACTTTTCAAAAAGTCACACTTATAGACAACTTAATTATGGTAATAGTTATTAATTATAAAAGCTATATATAAATAAAACAAAGTTAAAAAAGAAAAACTTAAGAGATCCTAGAAACTAGTAACGGTATACAAATAAAACTATTTTAATAAAATAGGAACACACGATTCTAAAAACTAATAACTAAATAATAATATAATGGATATATAAGCTCAAATAATAATACATATTTAAAGTAAATAAATACATGAAGTTATCTCTTTAACTTTTTGTATTAACCAATTGTAAACATGAATATAACATAATGTAAATATGAACCTAACATAACGTTAATATGATCATATTAAGTTAACATATCTTTTTTATTTATAAATATACATGTTAAAGAATCAAATAAAAAAGATATATTAATTAAAAAATATTTTTGCAACTTGTATCACTATCATTGTTCTAATGATTATTTCTACCTAATTTTTCTTAACCATCAGCTAACTCTAGTAGGTAATGAATTAACATAATTGCATGACCATAAGAAAAAACACGAAGAGCAACTTAAATAAATTGATTCATTGCTTTATGTAGAACTCGTTGATTCTTCTTTTCCTAATGCAGAGGGGATGCAAGCCAATCAGGGATGAAAATTATCCGAGAAGTCTTTGGTATTAAATTAACAATGTGGATTCTATAAGTTAGGCTAACAGTGTGATAAATAAAGGTAGTTGATCTGTGTGGTTATTTATTACTTTGCATGTATTTACTGAATCTGAGAAAGTCATTGAAAATGAGTAGGCATTTTGGAATACAATTAGTCTAATGACTTTTGGAGAGGAAGGTGTTGCATTCAATGTGGATTATAAGGATCTTATCCGAGCAAATACATATCTCCATGGTTCAACTTTACAGATGCCTCTATCCTCTTAGAAAACATAACTCAATGTGGATTATAAGGATTTCATTCGAGCAAATATAGATCTCCATGGTCCAACCCCACATATGCCTCCATCCTCTTAGAAAACATAACTTAGGTGGTATTTGATTATGGTCATATCTATTTTGATGAAGATGAAGATGATTAAATTGTTGTATTGAATTGAATTTATGCTCATTTTAATAATTTCAACTTCATTCTTGATAATGAAGAGAAGATATACACGACTTTGTAGTTCAATTTATGAGGCTCTGAAATTTAGAATTTAACTGTGTATGGCTTTGTAGTTTAGTTTAACTTGTTTTTGTAGTAGTTGGATTGCCATTTTGCTTTTTTTTTTTTTTTTACCATAAATGTGTAGAAATAAATTTTATAGTGAAGATCTCATTGATGTTAAAAATCAAAATTTCGTATTTAAATTATTAATGACTCAAGTGAAATTTTATTGTTTCCAAATATTTTAGAGATCTTTCTAATAACCCATGAAATCAAACTTTATATTCATAACATTTTTAAATTTACGAACAAACTAGATAACAAGAAAAATTAATTTCATTTTAGTTTTTTACTACTGATAAGTTCGTTTTAGTTTTTTAATATTGATAAGTTAAAATGAATTATTCCTTTCATATGAAGTGGAAAATAATTAAAATTTTCAAATAGCAAAGAATACTATGAAGATAATTATGTGTATCCTGTACAATTAATTGGAGTTGTCATTTTTACTTTAAAATAAAATGTGATAATGGAGTAGAATATTCTAAACATTGATAATAGTGGAGTAGTTATATGGAAACCAACATATATTTATGTGGATCACATTATATAATATTGTTTCTTAAATATGGTTGCATTGCCATTATACTTTTGTGGTGTAGTCTACATTTTTAAGTTTTGTACATTTTGTTATTGGTATATATGTTAGATTTTGTTTTGTATATTTTAAATTGTGCCTTTTTATTTTTTCGAAATGTGATGTCAAAAGTCTTTATAAGATTATGATTTTTCATTGTTTAAAATATGTTTTTGAATATAACATATACCATTTTAAGAAATCCTCGTTAAATAGACAAAAAATACAAAAAAAGCTTCTTCATATATAATATACTGGTTATATATATGTGTGTTTTTTTCTTAATTGTAACAACTTTATGAAAACTTTATTATAATATTAAAAAACGAATTAAAGTGATAGAATCAATCGACTATATTTATATTTTTTTCTTCAATGGTTGCTTAAACAACCAATAATTTGCTTGGTTCAAGTTTGAGGATTTTTCCATGAAACTTGATGCTAATATTTAGTAGCAGTGTTATAAAACCTATGCAATTAGAACATACAATTTCAATTAATTATATGAATAATTTAAGCATATTTTGAATAAGGTTGAGTGAAATAAAAATTGAAGTCATTGGCATATAAAGAGATATGTAACTTATAAAAAGATATTTTATGGAACGGAAATTTTTTATACCATTTAGTTTATGGAAATAAAAAATTAAAAAAATGAGATATTTTATGCAAAAAGTTTGAAAAGTGAAAAGATGTCAAAAACTGAATAATTTAAGCATATTTTGAATGAGGTTAAATAAAATAAAAAATTAAGTACTTGGTTTATGAAAATACATTTAACCTATGAAGAGATATTTAATTTATGAAGAAGAAAACTTTTATACAATTTAGTTTATGGAAATAAAATATTAGAAAAAATAAGAATTTTGATCAACAAAGTTTTAAAAGGAAAAAAAATTCAAAAATTAAACTAACACATTGAGATTTAGTTTAAAGGGATTATATTTTTTATAGAATATTTTTATTTTAATAGTGTGAACTTTGCAAACCTTGAAAAAGGATTTATAATTTGAGAGATTTAAATATAGAAAGAATTATACATCCTATTCTTTTTAAGGAAACACTACTAAAATGTTTTAAAAAGCCTGATATATATATATAACTTGGCCTATAAAATGAAATTTTAATTTTGTAGAGTAGCATATAGACTCTACAAAGGTTTTATGGGAAACTATTTATTGGTTATTGTTGAACTGTTTCCTAGATGTTTAGCTAAGATTAGTGGTCTCCAAGTGTGTAACCATTATCTAAAAGCACCCAGGTTCACTATCACTTTAATTTTATTATTCCCATATACTTTCAAGAATCTTCAAAATTTAGGTAATGATTTATTAAAACGGAAAACAATTATTTGTAAAAACATGTTCTTATTTTTAATCAATCTTTTGTTTAATTAATTAAATAAATACAAACAATTTTATCATTTGATGGAGCTAAGTCAAAATTCTCTACATGTAATGTAATAGAAACTACATATCATGGAAGTATAGGTAACATAGTAGCATAGTTGATAATGAAGCTCTTAATTTACATATTTGATTTTTTAATTTTTTATTTCCAAGAAATATAATGGAATGTAAGAAAAAATATGCAACAACTAAATCTTTGAATGGTACAACATACTTGTCACACATTAATTTAGGTGTCAAGATTTAGATTGCATGTTTCAATAGGTTATCATAATAATCCTATGAGTAGTTCTTATATCACTCATGGTTCAAGTTCATTCAATTCTTTGTAAATCAAATTCACAAAATCATTAAGATTAAATTTATATAAATCCATACATAAAATTAAATTAAATACTTTTAGAAGTTATGTAAATTGAATACTTTTATAATCACTTGATTTAAACAAATAATTAAGTAATGTCATTTTCTAAACTTGCGTGGCATATACTACGCTGCTATATAACCTTTATTTTTAAATGCAATGAAATCAATGAGCAATCCTAATGACAAGGATGTAATTACGCTTCTCGAATTTTTATGTGGTATCGAGGATGAGCTTATATTTATAGTTTTGTATAATTTAACTTATAAACAAGACCGGTTGCATGACAGCTAGTCCCTGCCTTAAGTGCAGCGACTTGGTAGTTGAGGACTATATGGTTGCCAGATTTAGACACACGTGATTAGACAACTACTCTAAACACAGTCAGATAAAAATATTGTTACCTGTGTTATTTTGTTACTTCAAATTTCAGAAGCAAGTAATCATGATATTTTCTTTACCTGTGGATGAAAGCAAAAATTATCAAATAAATTTGGTATTTTAAACACTACAAAGTTCCAAAAGAGAACCATATATCACAACTCCAAAACGAAGTTCAAAACAGGCATTTCTAACGACTGTGCGTAGTTCTTAGTGTTCCCTGGCTAAGCACAGCCATATTCTCTTTCTCATATGTAGCATGTTATTTCATCTCAGCCACATGTTCTCTCACAGGAACATCAACAACAACCTGTTTTGTCACATCATGTGCTTCATCAATAGACAGCATCTCAACAACAGTGATTGTCACCTGCACCTCCAACGTTGGCACTTCAACAGTGTGGTGCTTCACTTGTAAATCCACCTTTGCAAAGTCCTCCACAATAGCAACTAAACCTTGCTTAGGCACCTGGACAAAGTTTACAGGTAGCTGGCCAGTCAAAGTAGCTTTCTTTGACTCAGAAATTCTTTGTTATGTATAATAATAAAGATAACTTGTCATATTATGATGATACTATGCTGCAACGAAGTTATTTTTGGGTAAAGATATTGTGCTTTTTTGGATCTTCTTTATGGAAGAGAAGAGCATCCAATTATGTTGTGCTTATACAACTAAAGAGGTAGTTGTGAGGTCCATGATAAATATAGATTTTATTGCTATAATATATAGATTTTGGGCTTCCATTCCATGCTTATATTTTGTTTATTAAAGTAAAGGTAAACAGTATCCACCACATCCTAAATTCGTTACATAATTCCAAAAATTCTACTTACATCCTAGGAAAAAATTGGGACAAGATTGAAACCTATATAACAATAAAAAATATACTCTTCTAAATTCAATCATAGATACATCTCGTCGTTATTAAAGAATACAAATCTTTCTTTATTCATGGAATGCATGGCAAGTGAGAAAAACTTATTATTAAATGTACAAAACTGTCTTTTCTTGGCAAAGAAATTTGCATGCTTCATTCCAGAAATGCACTGCGTGTAAAATCGAGTTGACCAAATGTATGGGTTATTCTAAAATTATGTGTACGTGTCCTATACTTAGCTTTCAAAATAAGCTCTAGACATGCATATATTGTGTGTAAATTGTGAATACTTCAGAAGTTTTCCCTTGAAAAATAAGGCATGGCCATCACTATAACAGTGCCTGTTTTAGCAACAATATGGGATCATTCTTGTTTCATTTCATTTTCTATACTCCCCTTGCAAAAAGGGAGAAGAGGACACATGATATTAGGTAATCAGACAACCCAACAGAAACCAATGCTCATTTCAATGTCGGGATATGTGCCCTTACTAAATTTTCGTTCTTCATCAACAGACAGCGTCTCAACAGAAGTGATTGTCACCTACTCCTCCAACATTGGTACTTCAGCAGTGTGGTGCTTCACTTGTAAATCCACCTTTGCAAAGTCCTCCACAACAGCAACTAAACCTTGCTCAGGCACCTAGACAAAGTTTACAAGTAGCTGGCCAGTCAAAGTAGCTTTCTTTGACTCAGAAATTCTTTGCTATGTATAATAATAAAGATAACTTGTCAGATTATAATGATATTGTGCTACAATGAAGTTATTTTTGGGTAAAGTTATTGTGCTTTTTTGGATCTTCTTTATGGAAGTGAAGAGCATCCAAGTATGTTGTGCTTATACAACTGAAGAGGTAGCTGTGAGGTCCATGATAAATATAGATTTTATCGCTATAATATATAGATTTTGGGCTTCCATTCCATGCTTATATTCCGTTTATTAAAGTAAAGGTAAATAGTATCCACCACGTCCTAAATTCGTTACACAATTCCAAAAGTTCTACTTACATCCTAGGAAAAAATTGGAACAAGATTGAAACCTATATAACATTAAAGAAATATACTCTTCTGAATTCAATCATAGATACGTCTCGTCGTTATTAAAGAATACAAATCTTTCTTTATTCCCAGAATGCATGGCAAGTGAGAAAAAGTTATTATTAAATGTACACAACTGTCTTTTCTTGGCAAAGAAATTTGCATACTTCATTCCATAAATGCACTGTGTGTAAAATCGAGTTGACCAAATGTATGGGTTATTCTGAAATTATGTGTACGTGTCCTATACTTAGCTTTCGAAATTAACTCTGGACATGCCTATATTGCATGTAAATTGTGAATACTTAAGAAGTCTGCCCTTGAAAAATGAGTCATGGCCATCACTATAACAGTGCTTGTTTTAGCAACAATATGGGATCATTCTTGTTTCATTTCATTTTCTATACTCCCCTTGCAAAAGGGGACAAGAGGACACAAGATATTAGGTAATCAGACAACCCAACAGAAACCAATGGTCATTTCAATGTCGGGATATGTGCCCTTACCAAATTTTCCAGACAGGTAGCTCTTAGTAATTACAAATATGCAAGTGGTAGCGTCGTCACATGTGTAAACAACCCGCTTAGCCTGGAACTGACGACCTAGCAGGATCACATGAAAGGTACTGAAAATGAAACATTGCATGCTCATAGAAAACGAAAATGAAATATGTAGCATGAAAATGAAACATGTCTTCATCTTTCTGAAGAATACGACCATGTGATAAGAGAAAATAAAAAATGGTTGTTTCAGCTTGCCTGCCCTGACATTTTTGCGTCTGGATATTTATTATCTGCACTTGGAATTTGATCATGGCATTTTTAGGTTCTGCGCTTGGAATTTGAATTCAATCAAGATCTGGGCTTGGAATTCGATCAGGAACTGGGAATAGGACTAGAAAAGAGCAGGTCCACCACCTTTGTTTATGCCACTACTCCTCTTGGGTAACGTAATTGCAAGCTGGTTGGTAGAGACAGCCTCGCCATCAACAAAGACAGACAGAAACAATAGCTTCAGAGGCCTGCACAACAAGAATCCCCCAGGAATCGTGGCCAGCAGGGGCAAGCTGACTCAATGTTTAATCTAAGACACCCAACTTTGCCAATCTACTTTCCATGTAAGTGTGGAATTCATCTTTGAGACTAAAGGCCTTGCTCTTCAGCTGGCGTGACTTCTTAGATCTTGTTGGGCTTCCATAGTGCTGCTTATAAAAGCTTGAAGGTAGTCTTGTTCTTTCAACCTGTCATGGGCTGATTCCAGTTCACTAATCTTTATCTTCTTTGCATATGTTACAAGACCAGAGGATTGAAGTGGAGCTTTTCTTCCCCCAAATGACTAAAACAATTCTATTATAAAAAGAATCCTCAAAAACTATGGCAGACAATAGAGATTAATATAATATGCAACAATGGTAATTGGGGAGAATTAATTGTATCAACACACTACCAGAGCAATTCAAGAGGATATCCCTGCCAGGTCATCCTCTAAAGAGCGGTGTTTTTCTCCTGCGAGTCTGCTCTCAGGAGTAAGTTTATTTTTTGTTTATTTTTTCCTGTTGTTTTAGGTCTTGGAAATGAACAGTTAACCTTTTACAGTTATTTAGCAATAGCAGATAAAATATACATCTATTATGTAATCTTATTTTGGATACCATTTAGCCACAGTTATTTAGTGATGACCAAGTTCTAATAGATCTATTCGCTCAATCTGCTTTGTAACCAGAAATTTGGTCTCAGAATCATGCAATTGTAACTATCTTTTGTTTTATTCAATCTGCTCTGTAACCAGAAATTTGGGTCTCAGAACCATGCAATTGTAACTATCTTTTGTTTTATTAATAAAAGATGGTGTGTTTTTTTCTTGTGAAAAAAAAAATCCATTACCATGCATGATATAGTCAATCTCTCTGTTAGGAATTCAAAGATTGTTATGTTAAATGTTTTTGTGAACAATGCATCCAAGCATAATCCCAAAGAAAACGCTAAAGCCACATAAAATAAAAGAACTTTTCTTGTCAAGAATTTGGCTCCTGTCTTGGGGTACCATGTTGATTGTAAGCCTAAGGCCAATGGCCAAAATCACAAATAGAAAGAACCAGTGTATTTTTAGTTAACAGAAGACTCGTGTAATTAGGAATTATAGAAATTTATATTCGTAAAGTTCATGTTCATTTAAGATTTCTATGCATTCCATTGTTAAATAAATGTCAAAGAGAATCAGTGCAAATTTTTGAACTTTGTTGTATCGCTACACTCGAAATGCAGATTTTAATATGAAATATAATTCTTGTTACAGTAATTGCATGAAGTCTATGCCTACACTATATACACAGAGCAAGTCGAGGAGCAGGAATTAAGAAACTGAATCTGTCTGCCTTTTACTTTGAGGGAAAAGTAGCATGAGCAAGTCCAACAGTAGGAATTCAAGAAACTGACTCTGTCTGCATGTAATCTAAATAATGGCACCAGGTAACTAGTAATGAATAGCACTACTTGTAACCCTTACTTTGTATTGCAATCAGAACATTTTCTAAATTTAAAAAGAAACAATAATATACCCAATAAAGCCTATGGAGATTACCTTGATGTTGCCATGAATTTTCATGAAATGATGTAAACCTGACTGATCTACGCCCTTTGCACAGAAATCCCACCCTCGAGCAGTGATACTGCCATCATGAAGAGCTACAACAGGAGTTTCTAAAGCTCGATACTCTTAAGGCTAATAAGAAGCAAGAAGAGATTGAGAGGGAGACAGTTTTCTGCCCCAATTAGCTGCATCAGGGACAACTTGGGTTACTGGTTGAGAAGGAAGGCTCTGCGGGCAAGTACTCTGGATAATGCGAAGATAGCTCTCGTTGCTTCATAGCTCTCCCTATTGTGCTACTTCTACTTCACAGCTCTCTTCTACCCTGGAACCTGGGTTACTGGTTAAGAAGGAAGGCTCTACATGCAAGTATCCTAGATAATGTGAAGATAGCTACCGTTCCATAAACGATGCCACATTAGCATGTGGCAACTTCAGCCACACTGCACAAACACGTCGCAACTTCAGCGATTAAGAAATGGCTTATGGAAACTTTATCTTCCCCAACATTTCCAAATTGGGCTTTCCAAACTGGGCTAACATTTAATATTGCTAGACTAATGCTAGCATTAGTCTACAATTTGAAACAATTTCGAAATATGAAAAACACAAACCAAAAATAACATAAGATTATCACCCCTCCACCTCGGGAAGAGGCCAAATAAGACCACAAAAAAAATTACAATATGGTCTGCCGACGACATAGCACATCGATGCCTAAAATCTTACTAAATATTTTGGGCAAACTAATATTAACTCATCGAAATCAATTACTATAGTCCCTGGCCATTGCGAGATAACAAGGACTAATAAGAACCTTTGTTTAAGATTTATTTAATTAATATAAATAAAATTTTAATATTTAATATTTATTTTAAAATATATAGAAACAAGATGAAATTTTTTTGGAATGGTTTATTGCCATATTACCATATTTGATAATTAAATATAGGATGTCTAAATTATGTTTTTAACCTATAAAAAAACAAAGCTCAAAGGTTCATATTTCTAAATATAAATTATAACATGATATGGTCGAAACGTTTTTCGCATGCGGAGAAGGCCCATTTTTTTCGGAAAACTTGGGCTTCATATGTTTTCAATAGTTTGGCATCGCTCTCCCTACCAAGTTGGAACCTTCATATATTTTCAAGAGTTTGGCGTCGCTCTCCTTACCTAATTTCGAACTTCAAAAATACGCAAGATGATAATAAAGTACTCTTGTCGGTTGAATAAAATACGGAAGACGATAATAACGTGTTAGAGAAGGATCGCGTGGGCTATAGAAACATAGTTGAACCTGCACTAAGAAGGGCCTTCCTCTATATGTTTGGGGTGGAAGACACGCTTGCACTAAAAAAAGGCCTTCCTCTATATGTTTGGGGTGGAGCGCACACTTTCTCTCGCCAAATTCCAACGTTTATTCTTACTCCACACAAAATGCTGACATTTTTGCATGATGTTAAAGAATGATCGAGTTGTGTGCATCTACCCATCATAAATTGAAATCTTCTTAATTTCTAAGAAAATTTCTATAATATTATGAACTTTTCTTGTTAATTTTTATAATATTATGGGGTGTTATAATACACGCTGAATAGGTTTAATGGTTTATTATTATACATGTTGAATGGGTTATAATATTATGGGGTTGGTATAATACAAGTTGAATAAGTTTATAGTTTGTTGTTATATATGTTGAATGGGTCATAATTATTATTATTTAATTTTAAAATTATAGTTAAGTTAGACATTGATGTATGAGATTTTTTTGTTTATAGAATAAGAAATTTACTTCAATACAGTTATTTGATTGTTAAATTTACTAATATATATACTTTAACATCGTAATTTTGAATTTGTATTTTTTTTAAAAAGCAAATGCGCCGACTCAAATTATATTATAAAAACTTATAATATATACTAAATAATTTTTAATGATGAAAAGTATGCTAATTTTTTTTAAAGTTAAAATTGAAGATATATTTTGGCCGGACAAAATGCAGACAGTTGGATGTCGTGAAAGGTCGAGTTAAATCATCCTGTTTCTGAAAATTTGAGATTTCTTATTAATTTTTATAATGTTAGGAAGTGTTATAATACCTGTTAAATGGGTTTAATGATGGACAGATATTTTATTTTGGTGAAATAGCAAATTCAAATCAATTAAAAAAAATGTATACGTGGAAATGGATCCTTGTCCCCAAAGAAGAAATGGCAACTCTGACTTAGCACAGAACGAACTTGAAATCGGATTATTGTTAGCCGTCACGATAGGCTTGGAATCAAATGTTGCATTCGTGGATGCGTGTGTGACCAGAGCGCTGGCTCTGAATAATCCATGACAGCGTGTCACGCAAGTAGGTTTTTTTTTTTAAATGAATTTTATCATAAATGTGAGGTCGCGCGTGAATGAGTCCTAGTTGAGAACCAATAGTCCCATGATTACGTAACAGGTTGAAGTAACTAACGAATTGTATTTAATGACGAGGTATTGCAATCCAGGCCATCACAGCGAGTGTCTTTGCATCGCGGGTACTACTGTTCTGATCGGGGAGAATTAATTTAGAGTAAGTATGCATTTCATGCTGTGAAACCATGTTATACGAAAAAATGTATTTTCTCCATGTAGAGATGCAGGGAATGGAAAATATTTCACAGCAAATCTTAGGTTTTAATGAGCCCGAATATGTTATTGCAGGTCTGAAGATGACGCTGGCAAAGAATATGCAGCATGTTTCTAGTGTACTGGTTTGCATTTTAATTCTGATCCACTTCTCTCTAGCAAACGCTGCGAATGTGACTGAGGAGGAATTGCAGGAGATAGCTTCGACTTTTGAGATGTTCGTGGACGAGTTGCCACAGATGCCCATGCTAAAGGGGTATATCCTCGGCCAAGATGGACATTTAAAGGCGGGCGAGCTTCGGATTGGGATGTTTGAGAAAAAATGGGTACGGGACCTATATCCCTAATACATTAAAACGCGCATTGTATTCCATGGAAATTAACTTGTATGTATATATATATGTTTTTATCCGTGCCAATGACTCGTCTCTTATATGTGTTCTGTTAACAGAAATTTCACAGAGATTTCCCCTCAAGTACTGTATTCGCGTATGGAACATCGAGGGAGAGTGCAAGTGTGCCAGGTCCAACGATCGAAGCCATCCAAGGCGTAGAAACGTTCGTGACGTGGGAAAATTATCTGCCTTCTCGACATATTCTTCCGTGGGATCCCACCCTTGTGACTGCCCAGCCCAAACACGGCGGAGTCCCAACGGTCGTTCACCTGCATGGTGGAGTCCATGAACCGCAGAGCGATGGGAACTCATTGACGTGGTTTACAGCGGGATTCAATGAGACCGGACCCGCCTGGACCAAATCTCAATATCACTACGTCAATGTCCAGCACCCCGGCAATCTGTGGTACCATGACCACGCCCTCGGCCTCACCAGAGAAAATCTGTTGGCCGGCCTCGTGGGCGCCTATATCATTCGAAACCCGGCCGTGGAGACACCTCTGAATCTTCCATCAGGGCCGGAATATGACCGTAGTCTTCTCGTGTCCGATAAAAGTTTCCTTAAAAATGGATCCATTTACATGAACTCCACCGGCGACAACCCCACCATTCATCCCCAGTGGCAGGTACAGCACTATATCCATAAATCATTCATTGCATGCTTTTATTTTTCCAGACTGAATTATCTAACTATGGTGTGGCGTTGCAGCCAGAGTATTTTGGAGATGCAATAATAGTAAACGGCAAGGCGTGGCCTTACTTGAAGGTACAGAGAAGGAAATATCGCTTCAGAATTGTGAATACCGGCAACGCCAGATTCTACAGGTTCGCGCTGAGTAACGGACTTCATATGACTCAGATAGGCTCCGACTCTTCCTACTTACCCACGCCCGTGAACGTTAAGAAATTGCTGCTGGCCCCCTCCGAGATCTCAGACGTCATCATCGACTTCGCGAAGTCATCCACGGATGAGGCCATCCTCACAAACAGCGCTCCCTATCCATACCCCTCCGGAAGTGCCGTCAATAATCTCAACAGCAAAGTCATGAAATTTGTGATTGAGAAAACTAAGGAACCCGACACCCCGATCCCAGCGAGATTGGTTTCATATCCTCTTCCCGACAAGAACGAGATCGCCCAAACGCGTTACATCACATTGTATGAATACGACAGCGCCACGGGTGATCCGACCCATTCGTTCCTCAATGCTTTACCATTTCTGGCACCGGCTACTGAGACGCCGAGGCAAGGAACCAACGAGTTATGGCATATCATCAATCTCACTCCGGACAACCATCCTCTCCATATTCATCTCGGCTTGTTTAAGACCCTCACTCAGATAAAGCTGGTAAATTTGACCGAATTTTCGAGCTGCATGAACCAGACAAACAATGCTGTGGAATGCAATATAGAGAAGCATGCTCAGGGTAGAGTCATCGCAACTCCTGCTAATGAGAGAACGTGGAAGAACGTGTTCAAGATGCGGCCTGGATATATGACCACCATTTTCCTTACCTTCACTCTGCTGGAGTCTAATCAGCCTTATCCCTTTAATGCCAGTGCTGAACCAGGTTACGTATATCACTGCCATGTAAGTGTCCTCTTTCCGTCAAACTGCATCTATATTGAATGTTGTACAGCATTATATTTTCCGATTACTGAATACGCATATATATAAAAGTGATATCAATGGCTAATTTGTTATTTCTGTTAAATTTCAAAATTTGCAGATTTTGGACCACGAAGACAACGAGATGATGAGGCCCCTGAAAATTTTACCCTAGATAGGTGTCCATTGCTCTCCACATTGGCCACAGCTAATTATGTTGAATTTAATTTCTGTATAGTCTGCCCCTTTTCCTTAGGGTAGCCATTTCTTCAATAAATTGCAGGCACATGTCAAACTCTTTCTATTTCCACTCCGACAACTTCACATTTCGGCGAAACTTTGATTTTTTATTCCGTGATAATTGCGATCGTTAGTTTTCGCATTTTCTTTGCTATTCTCCAGCTCCGTTGTTTAATTCAAGGGCCCTGAATGTTACGATTTGACTTAAAAACAGTCAAACTAGTTGTATATTTGAAGGCAGTTGTCTAATTAGTGGTATATTTGAAGGTAGTGTCTTTATTGAGATTTTTGGAGGTTTTTCTGGTGGGTTTTCTGGTAAATTTTTAAAATCGAGCATTTATGTAAATTTCAAGTTTGAAGATTAATTCTTCACTACAAAAGTGTCTGAATTTTTTTCAGGGTGTTAATCCAAATTGCATTTAATAAATCATATTAAAGATTACAAATCAAAGTTTACCTCAATTTTTTTCACGGGATTCCGTCTCGCAAAATCTCCAAAAATTCGATAAAACACTCCTATTTAAAGTTTCTTATTATATCTGTTAATTTTAATAACTATATAATAAAAATTATGTATTTTTATAACATTCCTTTATGATTAGATCTTTGTGTTCTGATTTATGGTAAAGTATAAATATTTTTATAAATTTCCTTTATGTCATTAGATCTATGTGTTCTAATTTATGGTAAAGTATAAATATTTTTATAAATTTCCTTTATGTCATTAGATCTATGTGTTCTAATTTATGGTAAATTATAATTATTTTTGTTATTTTGTTTTGACATATTATTTTTGTTATTTTGTTTTGACATATAACTAATTCATATTTGTTAATTTTTTTTTAATTACGTTATATTCTCTCTTATATCAGCTTAATATAATTAAACGGATAGAATATATACACATCTTTGTAAACTTCCTTTGTTGCACAAATAAGTATTTATAATTTTCGTGTTTTAATTTACAGATTTAAAATCTATGTATTGTAATTAACTTTATAGATTAAAATTGCTGGGAGAAGATAGTATTATATCTTCTTTGTTATATCTCTAATTTTTAATTGATGTAAGTATATATATTTTTAGAGTATATTTTTTTACAATAACTAGTTCTTATATATCAAATAACTTAGTCTGGTTACATAGTTAATAATTTCAGGTTGATTTGAGATAAATATTATTAAATTATTTTTTTAATAATATAACATTATTAAATTTAAATATTTTAAAAAATGGATTATTTAATTTTTTTGATCCATATAATTAGTAAATTTTTCATTTTTTTATGTGATAATAAAATATTATTAAAGTTTAATTATATTAAAGTGTTGTTATAAGATAATGCTATTTAATTATGATAGTTGTAATAGAAATCTAGAAAAATATAAATCTAATCACCAAAAAAATATTAGAGGTATTTACATAACTATGTATAATTTGAAATATAAAAGTCAAATTGTCAAAAACCAAGTTCTCCTCCAAGTATATAACTTTTATTTATGGAAAACTAATATAACTTAAGTTTTTATTTATGGAAAACTAATATAACTTAAATGGTATTTTTATGAGATTGATACTCTATTTTTTTAAGGCTGATATTATATCAGCCTACAAAAAAATATATGCATATCTTTCTTGTTAGGCCAGTTTGGTATGTAATAATGTAATTTTTTTAAACAAATGTGTATGATTGTAGATAATAAATGGGTCTTGAGCATCATTCCTTTTCCATAAATTTTAATACTGATTTTTTTTTTAATAAAAAATACAGTGAAGCTTTAAAATGATGAGGTGGATGGTGAGGCCAAGCTATGAAGGTCTTAACATATTCATTGTTTTTTTTTTAATTAATTAATTTATTTATTTTATAACTAGATAAGTTTTTTCTTTTATGATTTTGAAATAAGTCAACCACTCAAATTTGTAGCAGATAAAAGTTCATTCTCATAGCTTTAGACATTCTAGAAAAAGAATAAGTAGATTTTGATGATGAAGTGATTGAAATATATTTGGAATGTGAATTGATGATCACTGCTTTAGAAGAAATTCAAAGGATAAGGAAAAGGAATAAGATGCACAAAGAGATGCTGGAAAATTTTGAAAAAGAAAATGGTAACTCTGAAATATGAAGGAGACAAAGCTCAAAAGAACTTGAAGACAAAGAACCCATAAAATTTGTTGATGAAATGAAGGGAAGCAAAATAGAATGGAGTTACATCCAATTGAAAAGATACAATGTTCAAGCAAGAAATCAACAAAGATGCCTCAAAGAAGCATCCAACAAAAAAGCAACAGAAAAATGGTTTCTTTGTATGAGAATATCTTTCATGATCACTGCTTTACATGAAAAAATTATGGACATAAAGCTGCAAGTTGTAAAGCATACTTTAGAAATTGGAAAATAAGGATTTAGAGAAACAAATCCTATCATCCAAATAAGAGATTTTCCAATTTAAAAAGGAATGTTCTCATGGACAATAATACTTGTTCCCCTTTGTTTGATGTGATTAAATGTTATAACTTCCATAATTATGGGCATAAGGTAGCTAACTGTAATATCATAAAATTTAGATTAGCTATTGAGATCAAGCAAGCTAAAGGAGAACCTAAGGTACGATAACAATAAAAAGAAGAAACTAATGAAATGTGGCATTTTTTGTGTGCCAAAAATCAGGGAAATCATTGGTATGTAGATAGTGGGTGTTCAAAGCATATGACAGGTGACATAAATAAATTCTTGACTTTAAAAAAAAAACACAAGACAGGAAATGTCATTTTTGGAAATGATGCTCTAGGAAAAAGCATGGGTAAAGGTATAGTTAGTCTAGTAAATGGAAGCTAAGAATGTTCTCTTTGTAGATAGAATCAACCAAAACATGTTGAGTGTGAGATGAATTTGTGATTAGGGATATGATGTCGTTTTTTTCTCTAAAGGTTGTGAAATATAAACATTAGGCACAGAACAAGTAATGGCCAAAGCTAACATAATAAAAAACAATGTATACATTTTAAATGAAGAGAATGAGAAATGTATTTTCGGAAATTATGATGAGATCTGGTTATTGCACACAAGGGTAGGACACTGCAACTTTGAACATATTGTGAAACTCAGTAAAAAGGGTGTTATAAGGGACTTGTAGAAGATATCTAAACCAAGTAAGACAATTTTTAATTCATGCCAAGTTGGTAAGAAAATTCGAGTGCCCTTCAAGAGAAAAGAAACATATCCGCAAAGCCTTTATAATTAGTCCACATGGACTTATGTCATCCTACAAGAACTTAGACTCCAAGTGGTGAGCTACATTTTATGATGATCATTGATTATTATAACAACCTTAGTTGGGTTTCATTCTTAAAATAAAATTCATAAGCATTTGAGAAAATTAAAATCTTTAAAGCCATAGTTGAAAATGAATCTGACTACAAATTAAAGTGTGTAAGATCAAACAGGGGTGTAGAGTTTACTTCTAACAATTTTGATGATTATTATAAGGAGTGTGGTATAAAGAGGAAATTCACCATTGCAAATAGTCCACAACATAATGGAATGGTGTTGACGGTGTTGGATGTTGCCAACAATTAGGAGGTCTCCGTGATATGAAGTCCCAACTAGACCTCACACCATTTGGAGTAGGAGCCGCATCTGGGGAATAGGCTCGACTTCTATATCCTTAATGATTTTCCCTGCCTACAATGAACAATACAAGAGAAAACGTATATACTTTCAAGATAAACAAGCAAGTTATCTTTGTAATGTATTTAATTGCAAAGTGTATAATGGTTCTTTCATGGAAGGGAAAAGAAAGTGAATCTTTGAGAGAAAGGTAATAGTCCCTGCATCCTAATAAAGACACATGCACGTATATCTAAAAGAACCCTTAAATATCTTGTGAAATAGTTCACAAAGAAATAATGATCATGAAAACAAGGACACATAGTTCATAAATTCATATTAAAATCCACTGAAATAGTTCATTTTCATAAGTATGTTGAAACATAAATAGACACCACAAACAATGAAATAATGGTCTTACAATCATACACGACATATGCATGAAAGTGTGTCAGCTCCAAGAGCTTCATATTATAAAGTGAAAGTCAAAAGATACAACACTAGTTCTAATAGTAGAATGTTAAGCAACTACTTTCTTCTGAAAAGACTAATCTTCTGTCCTATGCCTAGCTTGAGAAGACAAGGTGAAAATTCCTATGCTTGAGCTATGAGGGTGTATATATAACAAATGAGGTGACTATCCACCTCCATTGTGACTCTTGAGCTTCCCTCATGACTCTTGAGCTTCCATGTGACTTTTTTAATTCCTATGAAACCTTTGATCTTCTACATGAATTTTCACATTCTATGTGTGACCCTTGGGCTTCCACACATCTTACATTTTCTCATTTTTTTCAAAATAAAATATTACATTTCCATAAATTTGTGGCAAAGTTCATTGACACATATAACATTTATGGTCACACTTTGAGAATCCATGACTTGGCAATGGTGACATGGAACTTCATTGTAGAGTATTAATGCCAAGCTTTTCTCCTTGTTGTTATCTTCATCTCTTCATGATAGGTCTTGCATGTACTTCATATTCATCCTCCAAGAGACTGATTAGGATATAGAGTCTTCCATGTCATCTTGATCTTATTTCTTGTGTCTTTACCTAGTGTCCCTTTATCTTTTTGCTTGATGATCTCTTTAGGTCTTCAGCTTCACAAGTGTATTCTTATAGCATCTCCTTAGTATCCTCCTTAAGCATCATCCTTTCATGTCAAGATGATAACATTTGCAAATAGAATTCACTCATGAAAAAACTACATCAGTCCAAAAATCACCTACTCTATCTTGTTTCTTGTGAAATATATTGACTTAGCTAGGAGAGTGTGTAGGATTGAGGAGGAGGCTTAACGGTTACATAGTGCGCAAGAGAAAGAGACATGGAGTGAGGTTTTAAGCTTTGTGGTTGCATAGTGTGTAGTGGATGAGACACGGGGAGGCATGACTACATAGTTGGGGAAGTTAGGGAAGTAGAAAAGACATGCTTTCTAACTATGATTGCACAATGCATAGTTCTAAGAAGGAGAATCAATGCACTTCACAGTTGATCACTATTGGGAGGTAGAAATGACCTAAATTCTAACTAAGAGTGTCCAGTGTGCACTAGAGGCAAGACTAGGCATGGATTACATAGTGGGCAAGAGAAACCGATAGTGACTGAGCACTAGGAATGCGTAGTACATAGTTGATGGAGGTAGTTCTCTTGTGAATGTGTAGTGTACATTTCCAAGAGGTATAGAATGCTTGACTATGGATTTTCACTACGCAGTGAAAAATTCAAGGAAGCATAAAGATAGGTTCTTAGTCAGGCAAGTTGCAAAAACAAGGAAACTCCAAAATTAACTAAATGTGGGATCAGTAATATAGAAATATGAGAGTAGAAGTGTGTTACAATACTTGAACATGATCACACACTCATCAAAGACAACCCACATGACAATGAAACTCTTAGTACCCAAAACCAACATGCATCCATTGAAACGACAACAAAATGACACTTACCTTCAAGTGTGACACTTAAGATACACATTTTGACACAAGTGTTGACTATGGAAAGAAAGTGTGTGATACCTTGAAAATGAGTCTGATGCATGTCCCTATGATAGATAGAATCCATTAATGAAAAATAAATCACTGGAGCTTCCTCTTAAGGGCGTGCCATGACTACCTCCCATAAAGAGCAACATTTCCCTTAACAAAGGAAGACACTTGGAGTTCCTTCAAAAAAGGACTTTGAAACTTACATTGAAATGACAGTTCACATGATCAAAGGGAGGCTCCAAAGTTTGAAAATATGCCAAAATTTGGAGGGTGTCGTAATAGTGACAACACATGGGTAAAAGGTGAATATACCAGGACAACAAATGGAAAGAGGAACGATGCATGAGATAAATATACCAAATAGGTTTCGGGTTGAAGCTATTCATACAATAGTCCATATTTTAAATAAATCTCTCTTCAGGCCAAATAGTAACAAGGCCCCGTATAAACTATGGTATAGAAAACTAGAAACATTAAATCACTTCAAATTCTTTAGCATTAAGTTCTACAATAAAAGTAATGATGACATATTGGTAGGTTTGATGCAAGAGTAGATGAAGCAATATTTATAGGGTGTTAAACTAAGAGAATGGGTTATATATGTTAAAATAAAAGCTTAAGAAAAATAGTTGAAAACATTGATGTAAGAGTGTATGAGTCTATTCCTCTTAAAGGAAAGCAACCAACATATATCATCCTGAATGGTTAGGCCAAATTGAAGATGATGACGAATAGTTTGAAAAAGAAGTCAATGAAGTGGTAGATCTCCCCCATCCAAACAAGTTAGGTCCCTATACTACTAGTGTAGCTCCTTATTGTTATTAGTGCAACCCCCTTATTATATTTTTGTGCCCATGTAGTCTCCGTATTGTTATTATTGTGCCCCATAGAAGCCCACTACTGTTATTGTTGTGCCCTTCCAATATTATTGTTATGTCGACTCTGATTATATAGAAAAGAGGTCTTATCATTTGTATCATCTGTTGAAAATAGCAACAATAAATGCTAAAAATAGAAGTGCTAACAATAGCACTGTTATAAATAGCAGTTTGGATACCAGTGCTGGATTGAGCAACGAAGAATGAAAAATGGAAGTGCTAAAAGTAGAATTGTTATTTTTAGCAGTTCAGGATGGATTCCTATTTTAGTTAGTCCCTGGACTAAACATAGGAAGTAAAATTATTAGTTATATCTGTTCTTGGTTGATGATGCTCATATCTATTTAACCTTCTGCAAAGTTTATGGTAGAAGTAATGCTTTAAGACATTGCATATATCAGTTGATCTACAGCGAAAATTCTGCATGGTATCAGAGCAAAGGTGATCAAAGGAGAGAATAGTATACTGAGAGGAGATTTCAAAGTTTTAAGTTTTGGGCTGTGAGTTTTCAGAGTAGATCTGAAAATTTTTATGCAAAATTTTCATAAACAAATAGTAAATCTGGATTCCTTGCGGAAAAATACCCAAATTAAAAATAAATGAATAAATCGGCTGAATCAGAGTTCGGATGAGAGAGATATTGCTAATTTAAAATCAGCTCTTTTTCCGGAAAATTTCATGACGATGAGAAATATGAAACAGACTGGTGTGCTAGCTAAGAACCTGTATGCACTTGAGGTACAAGATGCATGCAAAGCCTTGAGGAGCAAGGCAAAGGTTAGATATTTGGTGGTTGAGAGGGAGAGTAAATTACCTCTCAACATGTAGTGCCAGAAGAAGTCTCAAATGATTGTGGAGGAGCCACGATTGGTGAAGCAGCTTCAGGAGGTTGTGGAGCAGCCACAACTGGGGAAGTCGAGAGGAGACAAAGTGGAGGCATCCACTCATGCAAAGACATCCAGTAGGGGGGAAATTCAAGCTAGGTGGGCAGAGCGATCACATGCAGCCATACCTCCAGCTAGGAGGTGGGGTGATGTGGAGTGATCGTCCCAAGGAGGAGGGGCAGGACCCTTGAGATACCCAACCTCTTTGATTCGACTTTTCTACAGGAGCCCCGACGAGGAGTAGTAGGACTGACTAATTGGGTAGAGATAGATGCAGATGGAGCGGTAGAGAGAGCTACAGTGCAGGAGTCCCAAGACTATGTAGAGCTAGCAAGCTACAACAATGTGAGAGGCATAGGAGTGTTGCACCAGGGCAGGATGGCACAGAGAGGTGTGCAATGGTGTGAGATGCATGGAGTGTTGTAGCAGCTCAGAGGTTAGAGAGGGAGCACTTGTCAGCAACAGGTAGAGCTTCAGCATCAGAGTATGTTTCTAGCACAACAAAGAGGTTAGTTTGGAGCTTTTTGTTCCGAGAGTTGTTGGAGCAACCACACTTGGTAGAAGTGTTGCATGCAGAAAATTCCAAAGGTACAGGATTGGGTTCGAGTTGAAGCCTTTCTTGTTGAGAGGGAGTGTTGAAAATAGAAACAAGAAATGCTAAAAATAACACTGCTATAAATAACAGTTTGGATACCAGTGCTCGATTGAACAACGGGGAATGAAAATGAAGTGAAAAAAATAAAATTGCTATTTTTAGCAGTTCAGGACGGATTCCTATTTTAGTCAGTCCCTAGAATAAACATAGGAAGCAAAATTCGAATTTGAATTAACATATGTTTGAAAATAAATTAATTAATTCATCATGAGTTAATTAGTTGTGAAAAATAAAACATGAAGTCTATGTGAGGACATGCAACAATTTCTCTATTAATTGAGGAATTTATCCATCAGTTAAAGAGATAAGTATGAGTTCTAATTTGGGTTGTAATTAGTTGGCTCAATTAACTGAGTCAAGTCCAGTTAGATTGATTTAAACAGTTTGTTTAAATTAATGTGAGTTCAGTTAGTTAATGCATGCTTGCATATAACTGTTGCACTTTAGATAACTAAAGATTCTCTCATGAATAACTCATGCATGTCAGTTCAAACAGAGATGCAATTGAGATCAGAGAAGGGATAGTGTACTATCAATTGGATGAATATTTTTCCTATAAAGGAAGCTCATCCATGATGAGGATTTATCTCCTTCAGGACTGCGTAGTGTGTGAAGAGACCAATTCACGCAAGTGGTTGCACTAGACCCCAATCAAAGAAATAGGAGGCTTGGAGGGCAAAATAGAGGTTAAATAGAGGCCTTTGACTATCTATGAGCAACAAAAGTATTACAGAGAGAGCAGGATAGATTTTGAGCTGATTCTTTTTGTAATATTGGTTATATTTCCACTTGTATGATAATACAGAGATGGGGTTTTAAGCTGGTGCTTTCCCCTGGTTATATCTTTTGTGTTATGTGTTATTGATTTCTCCATATCAGTTATATGTGTTCTTATTGATGTTGCTCAAATTGATTAAGGTTTCGCTAAATTGATTGTAGAAGTAGATCAAGTATTTTGATTTAGTATATTGCATTATCAGGTGATCTACAGTGGGAATTTCTACATCATCCAATAATTTCTCATTTGTGTAATGTAAAGGAGGTTTTCCCTCAAAGAGGCTTATTTTGAAGTCGTTGATCTACCTGTTCTTCTATTTGTGAGTTAGTTGCATAACATTTGGTATTAGAGCTTTGGATTCTAGGGTTTCACTGCTTCAAATAGGTCTTTGTGGAATTTTCGCTATAAATAGTTTTCTACGAAGCTTCAGAAGCTGAAATTAAAACCTATTTGAGACCCAATCATGATGAACCTTTTCACCAAATTTCATACCTTTTCTCTTTACAATTTCGAAGATATGAACTGAGGAAGTTATGGTTTTTGCAGCCTCCTGAATTCGATCTCAAACAGGTGACCTTGGAAAAATCGTGATAACTTTTGCTCTGAGCATCATATTCAAATTTCATAAAACGTGATAGAAATAGGACAGAAGACAGTTTGTTGGGTATCTTTTTCAGGGCTAGAGGTCAAAAATGTAACACGTGGCACATTATACAAGTTCTCTCTAATGAACCAGTCTATAATGAGGTCATCAAAGGAGATTGGGCTTAACTCTTCCTTGGAGAATCCAATATCAATCATACTTGTGGGATTGGAAAGAGGACTCATCTGGATAACACCAAATGAAATTTCAAACCTTGGAGATCCGCAATTACAAAGATATAACAGATTCAATATCAAGCTCCTAAAATTAAGAAAACGAATGACTCGAATTAAGAAAATAGAAACACCTAGTAAGAAAAATTGGAGGGATGATTTGAAGAATGTTATCAAAGCTATGATGAATAAGATAAATGGTATAGAATAAAAACTGAATGGAAACATGGAATATTTGAAGAAATACATGGAAGGTTTGAAGGAAGGTGGGACAAAGTCGCTACAAGAAAGATTTCCTAATGGTGAAAAGGTAGTAGAGAAAACTCATGATGAGAACAAAAGAAATTTTAATCATGATTTCATAGAACCTAAAATTGGATTGAAGACCCACCATATTCAAAATACCTATATGAGGAAGTTTGATGGCAAAGATCATGTAACATGGATACTAGAGATGGAGCAATATTTTGATCTCCATAAGGTGCAAAACACACAAAAGGTACGTATTGCATCTTTATATTTAGAACCAAATCAGTTTTTATGGTATAGAGGGATTTTTTTCTCATAAACCACTTGTCACCTGAATAATTTTAATGGAGGAAATGATAACACATTATGAGGATATAAAGAGAAACACCTTCTTTAGCCAATTGATAAATCTCAAACAAAAGGGTTCAATGGAAGAGCACATTGAGGACTTCCAAAAATTTAATATAAGGGTAAATGATATTCCAGAGAAGCATGGGATTGAAGTCTTCATAGGGAATTTAAAGGATAAATTCCAACATGAGGTTCACCTTTGGGATCCTGATTCATTGGATAAGACATTTAGGTTTGCAAGAAAAATTGAAAGAGAAATTATGGAAACAAGGAATCCTACCACTCGCAACTATAAAAACGGAAGTGTTGTTGCTCCTATCCATCCAAAACCTACAAGATTGACACCACAACAATTGGAAGAAAAAAGATAAAAAGGTCTTCATTATAGTTGCGATAGAAAATACACTAAAGGTCATAACTGTGCTGAGAATAAATTATTTTACATAGATTTTGAAGAGGAGGAAGACAAGGATCAAGAAACATCAAAAGAAGAGGATATAGACCAAGAACCAACCCTAGAGAAAGAAGACTTTGAATCCGACCACATCTTGTAATGCATTGGCACGAATTACCACTCCTCAGACTCTCAAGATAGATAGAAAAACAAAGATACCGAATAAATGTTTGGAAGGATATCTTTGTTGCTTTGTATATGATTAACAAACACAATGGGTCAAGTGGTTACCTCTGGAAGAATGGTGGTATAATGCTTCAGCAAAAATGACCACATTTATGGAACTTTATGAATATCATCCACCATCCATCACATCATCTTTAAGAGAAAATTTTAAGGTTCAAGCAGTAGAATATCACATCAAGCATCAACAACAAGTTCTCCAACTCTTAAGGGATAACCTCACTTTAGTGCAGAATCAAATGAAACAACAGGGAGATCAACATCACAATGAAAGAATTTTTGATGTAGGTGACTCGGTATTTTTACAGCTACAACCATATTAAAAAATGTCCCTAAAGCAAGCTAGGAAGGATAATATATTATCACCAACGTAATATGGTCCTTACAAGGTGTTACAAAATATTGGTACTATAGCATACAAATTAGAGTTTCCTTCATCTTCCCGAGTGCGTCCAGCTCTCCATGTTTCATGCTTAAAGAAGGTTTTAGGTGAGAAGCTCCAAGTTCAAAAAATATTGTCGAAACTTGATGAGGAAGGAAAAATCATATTGGAACTTGAAGCAGTCACAAAAACCAAAACCCAACAGCTACGAAATCGATCAATTTCAGAGTATCTCATCAAGTGGAAGAACTTACCCATTGAAGGTTCCACATGGGAGGATGCTAATTTTATACAAAAACATCTAGAACTACTCAAACGTTGAGGACAACACTTTTTTTTAGGAGAGGGTCATGTTAGGTCCCTATACTACTAGTGTAGCCCCTTATTGTTATTAGTGCAACCCCTTTATTGTAATGTTGTGCCCATGTAGTCCCCATATATTTTTTTTATTATTGTGCCCCATAGAAGCCCACTATTGTTATTTTTTTCCCTTACAATATTATTGTTATGTCAAATCTGTTTATATTGTGACCCCTTATACTCCTATATATAAAAAGGAGGTCTTGTCATTTGTATCATCCAAGAATTTCTCATTTGTGTAATGTAAAGGAGGTTTCCCCCTCGAAGAGACTTATTTTGAAGTCGTTGATATATCTCGTCTTCTATTTTGTGACTTGGTTGCATAACAAAACTGTCCCTTAAGGTATGTAAAACAACATCATCCTTCGAATCAAATTATTGGTAATTTGGATGAAAGATTCAAAACTATAAGAAGAGTGATGAATCCCCCCAATCAAGCACATGTTGCAATGTTGTCTATGATTGAGCCAAAAGATTTATCCTAGGAAATCCAAGATGAACATTGGGGAAATCTATGAAAAAGAACTAGAACAAATGGAGAAAAATGAGACTTGGGAATTGATTCCAAGAGTAGAAAGCAAAAAATTCACTGGCACCAAATGGGTCTTTGGGAATAAATTAAATGAGGATCGAAAAGCGGTGAGAAATACGTCTATATTAGTATGCAAAGGCTATTCTCAAGTTGAAGGCTTACATTTTGATGAAATTTCTAATTAAGTAGCTAGAATAGAGCATATCAAAATATTCTTAGAACCTGCCAGTCACAAAAGTTTCAAGGTATATCAGATCTATGTGAAATCAACTTTCTTGAATGGTGAGCTTTGTAGAAATTCCATGTAGATTCAATTTTTAGATTGTAATATGCTAAAAAAATTGACTTGAATCTACTCTACTCATCAACGGAAACAATAATTGATTGATGAAATCACGAAGCATAAAAGAGAAATAATTCAATCACACATAACACAATAATTTTCTAGGGAAAGCCACAACTAAAAACCCTTGCTATATGTTTATTTCATTAATAATAAAATATGAGAATATTATAATTCTTTGCTCAAGCCTGAACAACCTCTACACAATCTCAAACTATCTCATTACTTCACAAACCATCTCAAGTCAATACTTAGCCAAATTTGTTGCTTGCCAAGCTCATATTTCCTTATGCAGTTTCCTAGGGAATTAGCCCATATTTAATTGGGAAATTCATCATCCATAAATACGCAATAAATCATGGGCCTTCCTTTGATTGCCTTCACCACATGTACAATTCAGATGATTATACAACTGATAGTATAGTGTCCATGAACTCTAATCTCAATAGGGTATTTCTCTGATCTGACATGCATGAGTTAATTATGAGTGAATCTTCATGTTGCTCGTTAAGAAGTGTTGGTTACACCCCACTATTGCAGGTTACACCCCACTATGAAATCTCCTGCAAATTCCTACATCAGTTGGAACTAGTTTAACTAAATTTAACTTAGTTAAACTGAATTAAATAATTACAATTCAAAAGAACACAACCTGGGCCCCTAAAATTTAGGAACCATTCAACATGACTCTAGATAGACTCCTAATTTAAATTAACAAAGCCAACTAAGTCCAATTACCCTAGTTAACTATTACAAATTGCTAAGAGAATTAGAATTACAATTCAATTCCAAATTTAATTCAGGGACAAAATTAAATTAGGAATTTCTTGTTCTATTTTCTTCAACACTCCCTCTCAATAAAAAAGGGATTATCTGATCTCGATCCTGCCTTTATGAAATTCGAATTTTCATCTTGACAATGCCTTTTTCAAAATATTTGCAACATTCTCCTCTATAGGAATGTATTCTAGATACATCATTCTCCTCTGCACGCAATTGCGTAGATGGTGATACCAGATGTCGATATGCTTGGACCGATCATGAAAAAATGGATTCTCAAAGAGTTTGATACAACTCTGACTATCATATTAAATCACTATCGGAACCATCTGCTGGCCAAATAATCAAACAAGGATATTCCTCATCCAGATAGCTTCACAAGCTGCTTGACTAGCATCCTTGTACTCTACTTCTATTGAACTGAGTGTAACTGATCTCCGCTTCATGTTGTACTAAGAAACCATCCCTGACCCAATATTGAATATTCCCCCTGATGTGGGCTTGTTGTCGGATGAAATCCTACCCAATCTGCATCTATGAAGCCTTGAAGTCTCACCCCTTTGTCCTTCCAGTAAAGACGAAAATGAGTGGTGCCTCTAAGGCATCTCAACACATGTTTAGCTGGCTTCCAGTAAATTTTGGTTGACTTAACCATGGCTTTACTAAGATGGTTAATTGCAAAACACATGTTCGGTTGTGTGTTCACCAAATACATAAGTGAACCCACAGGCTATCTATAAATAGTAGCCTCTACTACACTTGAAGTACCATCTTCATACCTTCAGTTACATGTTATAGGAGTCTCCATGGGTTTGTTGCTCTCCATATGGAACTTCTTTTGTATCTCATTGGCATACTTGCCCTAAGAGACAAATAGTTCCTTGTCTGCTTGCCATACTTTCATACCAAGAAATTAATGCATGATCCCGAGTTCCTTCATCTCGAACTCTCTTGCAAGATCCTCTTTGCAAGATTTTAATAGCTTCTCATCACCTGTTAGAATCAAATCATTGACATATAATTCTATAATCAACAATTTACCTTCAACCACAATATGGTAAAGTTTCGCATCTGCTTCACTTTTGGTGAAGCCCAACCCAGTGAAATAGTTGTCAATTCTAGTGGACCAAGCACGAGGTGCTTGTTTCATTCCATAAAAGACTCGCTTGAGTCTACACACATGCGACTCTCTGTTGAAGTTCTCAAAACCCTTCGACTACTCAATATACACCTCTTCCTTAATCATGTTTTTGAGGAATGTTTTCTTCACATCAATCTAATGTATATTCCATCCCATCTGTGCTAACAGTGCTAGTATAGATTTGATTGAAGAGTACCTTGATACTGGAGCACAGGTCTCCTCGTAATCAATTCCCTCCACCTTAGAGAATCCTTTGGCCACAAATCTGGCCTTGTTTTTCTCCACAATCCCATTTGTTTCTTGCTTTACCTTGTAAAGCCTTCTAGAATTCATCATTGACTTGTCTATTGGTCCTGTGACCACTTTTAAAACATTTCTTTTGATAATGGAGTCATACTCCTCAACCATGCCATCAACCCATATTATTTGTTGCACTTCTTCCCTGAATGAGGACAGATCAACTTCTACAACCTTTCCCATTAAAGCCCTGTAGCAAGTGTACCGATCTGGTGACATCATCTGCTTGCACTGTGATGTGGGTGCTCCCACATACTCTCTAGCATCATGCATCAATTTTTCAGCCTCTTTGGTGTGCTTCCTTCCATCTCTATAAGTCTCTGGATGAGTTGATTCTTCCACTCTCTACTCCTCTGCATGAGTGGGTGCTTCCACTCTCTACTCCTCTACATGTGTCTACTCCACATCATCTTGACGTTCCTTCTTTTGGAGATAAAATCTCCTCATCTACATGTAACTATAGCTCCCTCTCAAGAGAACATCTCATGGCCTTCTTTTAATTGAACTTAACATCTCTATGAACCACTATCATCCTATTAGATGACAGGTACACCTGACAGTTGTGAGGTGTATCAGTGTACGCCACAAATATTCCCAACTTAGATGTTGGCTCTAGCATTTTTTCATGCATCGTTGGTAACATGACAATAGACCGATGAACCAAATATCCTAAAGTGTTCCACATATGGTTTCTTACCTAAAAATATTCTTCTAGTGTACTCATCTTGAGGATTCAATGAGGGTCTCTTCTATGTAAATAAACAATTGTGTTGCATGCTTTAGCCCACAAGTGCAATGATAGTCCTTGATCATGTAGCATCACCTGTGCAACCCCCACAGTACTTTTGTTCTTCCTTTCAGCCACCCCAATCTGTTGTGGGTTATGAGGTACTATTAAATCTCATTGAATGCCCTTTGATGCACATAAGTTATTGAATTCATTCTACACAAATTCTACACTATTATGGCTTCTGAGAGCTTTAACTTTCTTGCTAGTATATTTCTTGACAAGTCCTTTAAATTCACAAAATTTAGTGAACGTCTGATCTTTCTTCTTGATAGAGAAAATCCAAAACTTACAAGAAAAATCATCAACAAATATTACATAATACCTTTTTCTGGACGTCGATGTTGTTGAGAACAATCCACACACATCTGAGTGAAATCGATTAAGGATCGCTTATTCTCAACTGTCTTTATCATGAAAGGAATCTTTGGTGCACTTCCCCAATGTACACCCTTTTCATGTGTCTCTCTACTCTAGTTTATCCTTGGGAAGTCCTATAGAAATTTGTTACATGATCTTCAAAGCTCCATGGTGCAAGTGACCCAACCTTCTATGCCACAAATCACCGATATCTTGGTTCTGCACCTTCTCTGCTTTTGTGCTCAAAGTAGTGTAGTATTCTATCTTCACCTAAACCACTATCTGCTGCACCTGTCCTGAGGCTATGTGAGGAAGGAAATAATTTCCCTTTCTAAATATCACATCATAGCCATGACCCTCCAATTTGAAAATTGAAACCAAATTATTCTTGAAACCCGGAACATACATGAAATATTTTAATGTGAGAGGATAACCATACACCTTCTGAAAGGCAACAATATTGATGTCGGTCATGTTATACATCCCATCATCTCCCATCTCAATATGCATATGGAGGTCCTTCTCCTCCAAGTCACTGAAGAACTCTTTGTTGCCAGTTATATGGAATGAGGCTCCACTATCCAAGTACCACACACTACCCATGACCAATGTCACCATGAAAGAAATAAGGGTGAAAACTAGTTCGAATTGTGAAGCAAGAGCTTCACATGCCTCTCCTCATGAGGGCTTCTTACTAAACTTAATGTGCGGACACTTTGTGGCATAGTGTCCCAGCTCATGACAGTGAAAATATTTAATCTTTGACTTGTCCTTATTCTTGCTACTCTGACTGGGATCTAATTTGGAATGGGATGACCTCCCCTTTCATTTATTTTCCTTCCCATCTAAGACATAGTTCTCCTCATCATCACGCTTGGATGAGGATCCATCTGTGGTGTTCCACTGAATCTCTTCTTGTACAAGGTCAAACCATAATCACTTCCACTCGAGTAGCTTCTCCCTCCCATTAAATGAGCCTTGGTAGTTGTTCCAACTCTTGGTAAGTCCTATAAGTGCAAGGATCACTAGATCATCTTTAGCAACTATAACACTGACACTTGCAAGCTTGTCTCGACATTGGGTGAGCTTGCTCAAATACTTTGGGATTGTGTCTCCCTTCTCCATATTGATCTTTCTGAGCTTCTCCTTTAGTGCCAACTTCCTATGGTCACTTCTATTTTGAAACATGTCCGTCAAGTTCTTCCACATTGTGAATGGAGTTTACTTACAATGGAGGATCGAGACAATATGATCTCGAACTCATTCTAGGATAATCCTTCTCGCCTTTGCCACACACTTTCTCCACTCTGCCAGGTATTGAACATAAGTTTTTGGAGGCTTAGGAATATCATTTCTGCGAATTCTTTAAGATCGCTATCTTCCAAAATTGCTTCCATCCTATCCTAAAGAGAAATATAGTTAGAACTTCCCTCAAGGGCATATTCAAGCCTCAATCTGTAGAATGACATCCTGCTAGCTCTGAAGTAAGATAATGCAAATTTGATTTCTCCTGCAAAAGATAAATTCGTATTCTCCTCTCCTATAATTATTTCATCTCTAATACAGCTTGAGTGGGCCTAATGGTTAAGAGCATGTGTTTCCTCCTAAGAGGTCACAGGTTCAAAACCAAAGGGGGGTAGAGTATGTATGCCTTCGTAGACTTAGAAGTCAAATCACTGCGCGGAGGTGGGTCCCTTGTCCCACAAACAAGGGGGTCTTATACACCAATTTGGTGTCTGGCTTGGTTGTGACCTTAAAAATGGATATTATTATTATTATTATTATAAATTCCTTGTAGATTCAAATTGTAGATTGTAATATGCTAAACAAATTGACTTGAATCTACTCTACTCATCAGCGGAAACAATAATTGATCTATGAAATCACGAAGCATAAAAGAGAAACAATACAATCATAGCACAATAATATTATGGGGAAATCCACAGCTAAAAACCCCTGCTATCTGTATATTTCATTAATAATAAAATATGAGAAGATTACAATGCTTTGCTCAAGCCTGAGCAACCTCTGCACAATCTCAGTCTATATCGTTACTTCACAAACCAACTCAAGCCAATACTTAGCCAAATTTGTTGTCTACCAAGCTCTTATTTCCTTATTTAGTTTCCCAGGGAATTAGCCCATATTTAATTGGGAAATTCACCATCCATAATTCTGAAATCTATCATAGGCCTTCCTTTGATTACATGCACCACCTGTACAATTCAGATGATTATACAATTGACAGTACAATGTCCCTTACTCTAATCTCAACTGGGTGTTTCTATGATCTAAAATGCATGAGTTAATTATGAGTGAATCTTTAGTTTAATGGTCGAGCAGTGCTTGTTACACCCAACTACAAGATCTTCCACTAATTCCTCCATCAGTTAGAACTAGTTTAACTGAATTTAACTCAGTTAAACTGAATTAAATAATTATAACTCAAAAGAACTCAACCTGGGCCCCTAAAATTTAAGAACCACTCTACATGACTCTAGATAAACTCCCAACTCGAATTAACTAAGCCAACTAAGTCAAATTAACTTAGTTAACATTACAAGTTGCTATGAGAATTAGAATTACAATTTAATTCCTAATTTAATTCAAGGACAAAATTAAATTAGGATTTTCTTGTTGCAATTTTTTCAACAAGCTCAAGGAAGAGGTCTAAATTGAACAACCTGAAGGTTTTAAGCTATTATAAAATCATAAGAAAGTATTTAGGTTGAAAAAGGAATTATATGGAATTAAACAAGCACCTAGGGCATGATATTATAGATTAGATAAATATGTTCTACAACATGGATTCAAAAGAGGAGAAAAAAAAAACTTGTATATCAAATCTAAAATTGAAGATATTAATTGTTGTTATTTATATTCATGACATTATTTTTAGCAATGATTCATATGCACTTGGTCAAAAGTTTGCAGCTCACATACAAACTGAATTTCAAATGTCCATGCATGGCGATATTTTATTCTTTCTTGGTTTACAAATTACATAATCAACACAAGGGATATTCATCTCCCAAGGCAAGTACCTCAAATAAGTGTTGAAGAAATTTGGAATGGAATAATTCTCACTTGTTAGTACTCTAATGGTTACTATATGTAAGCTCGAAAAAGAGGACAAGTCACCTGAGTTAGATCAAACAATGTACATGTCACTAATAGGAAACCTCTTATATTTAATAGTTACTAGACCAAACATTATGAAAGATTTTGGAATTGCTTCTACATATAAATTATCCCCCCAAACAAATTCATATTTTAGCAACCAAAAGAATATTCATATATTTGAGAGCTACAATGGATTATGGGTTATGGCATCCATGATGTAAGAAATTCTCATTAATTGCATATGTAGATGTTGATTGGGCTATAAATATAGATGATAAGTAAAGAACAAGTGGAGGTGTTTTCTTTCTTTTTGAGTGCCTAGTGGCTTGGTTGAGAAAAAAGAAAGCATACATCTCTCTTTCTATTGTTGAAGTAGAGTACATTACATTTGCAACTAGTCGCACTCAGATTTTGTGGATGAAGCGAACCTTACAAGATAGGAAGATAACTTATGCAAGTCATTTTCCCATTGTCTATGATAACACAAGTACTGTCATCATATCTAAGAATCCTATTTTGCATTCAAAAACCAATCATATCCAATAAAGTACCAGTTCCTTAGAGAACCAATTACCCAACGAATTGTGAGGTTAGAGTATATATCCATAAAATAACAAGTTGTTGACATCTTCACTAAGAATCCTTCCTGAGAACCTTTTGAACATTTAAGAAAGAAATTAGGAGTAATTTATCTCTCTTCTCTTAACTAGCCTTCTTCACAAGAAAAGAGGGAAGTTTTCCAAACAAGTGCATTGATAGCTTAATAACATACATCAAGTTGGGGGAGTTGATAAGTCCACGTGAGTATAATAAACTCAATGGGAGTTAGTAAAACCCTTGACATTAATGTCACACAGGGAGAGTAAGCAAACATTGGTATGATGTGATGCCTGTTGGATATTGATATGAATATATTTGGAGGAAAAGGAAGTAAAAATTGGCACAATATGATGTAATATGGTTATTGGTTTCTCAAAAGAAAAGGTGGAGAGTGAGAAAAACAATAAATTTGGACAATGTGCAACCAGTAGCAAGATCAAGGTGGCCAAGTGATGGAGTTTCCATCAATGACTTGCAATGTTTGGTAGCAATGTTTGATGGTATTTCCATCAATGCCAAAGGGGGATATTGTTGAGAAAAGAGTTGTCATTGATGTCAATTCCAGTCATTGTTGTAAACTGAAGAAGTGAATACAAGTTTATAGGGAATTTGTTGATGATTACTATTGATGAGGCGTAACCTATCTTTAGAGAAATTTTTTCTATAGGTAAATTACTCAAAAGCACATGAAATGTGTTTAGTTCAATAATCCTCTCATATACCTTTTCAATGGTATGTGGAACTTAGTCAAACCCTGAAGGATTGATGAGAAAAAAGTGTTTGAAGTGAAGCAAGTTTATGTTGGATAAGGTATCTAGGACATCTAGGAACATCTGATAAAGCTGAATAACCTGGGGGTTTAATTATTTTTCTACAATTGGATAACCTAGGGGCCTCATTATTTTTTAAAACTAGATAATCGACAAGATTTATTATTTTTCTAGAACAAAATTTCCATTAAAGGAGTTTGGGTCATATTTATATTCTTATTGGTTTCACAGCATAAATTATATCTAGGTGCCCGACCCTTTTGAAGGCATAACAACAAAACACTTAGCAAATCAACTGAATATCAAATTTTCTTTGATCAAAATTTATGTGCAAACCATGTGGAAAAAATGGTAGATTGAAGACCATGATTGGTTGGCTCATATGACTTAGCAGCTAATTTTTCTAACTGAAATGGTAGTGAGAAGTGTATTTTGGTATTCAGGCCTCCAAGCATGTAGCAATTTTTCCACTTTCCAAAATAGTCGGATACCATATTTTCTCATTCATAAGTGGTGGTCCCCAGCTAACATGGTAGTACTGGTAGGATGATAGATGGTGCTAGGGGGAAGTGACATAGTAAGAAGATGATATGGCACATTGATAGTGTGACACATGACATTCTAAATTATCATTTTCAGGTGGGAAATTAGGCCATTTTTTAGTGACAGATGACACCACTCAAAGGACATTGTTGGTAGGATGTTATCAATAGGTGATGTTGCAGATGACATGGCACATCCTCATAATTCATGCCATGGTTCATTTTGTAATGGTTCCTCCATAGGGGATTCATTGGGGGAAAAATTGGGACCCCCCCTTATGTTAAGTGTTGGAAAATGAAGGGGGACCCAGGATGGTGTTTTAGTGGTTCCACTGAATTGGCTAATATAGTGTACTTGGAATGCATGGAAAATAGGGGGAATTTAGCAACATAAGTGATAAATCACATACCCCCACCCTCTATTAACCATCGAACATATGAGGGGGCCCTGAGATGAATATCAATCATTGATCAAAATGATGTTGAAGGAGTTGCAACGGAAGGTGCAAGTTGGGAAGTTAAGCACCTTTTGTGCTTAATATGTTGGTCCTGGATCACAATATATTGCCATAATGCTAATGTAGTGGTTATAAATTTTGAATTTGAATTATTTAGGCAATATTGAAAAAGTGGCATTTGAAGTGCCAACATTAGAACATATGTGTGGACACTTAGAAATTGGTGTTCGAGCAATAGAATGGTACTTAAAACTTTGAATTTATACAGGCATGTCAAAGAAGATATATTTATCCATTGGTAACAAAATAACATGCAGGTCGTGTAAAACATGTTGTAAAACAAATGTGAAACTTGTTGTTAACTAATTTAACAACTAAGAGAAAGAAGAAATGAAAGGAACTAAACAATAGCGTAATGGAAAGAAAATATAAATTAGATATGAAGCTTAACTATAGTCTAATGTCCAAAATAAACTAATCAACTAAGGACAAAAGCATATTTAAAGCTTTAAAAGGAGTAGTAGCATTGTAGAGATTTGGAACTGAAGAGGAGAATTGAATTGTGAGAGGTGTGTGTTAGGATGAAAAGAAAATTTGAGTAGGACAAATTGGTGAGGTAATGTTTTATGAAAAGTAAGTCTCAGATCTAAGTTTTAAAATTTATGAGAGAAGGATATGAAAGGATTTGCAGGTAGTTGCTTCCGCATTAGGGAGTTAAAGCTTCCTTCAGGTTGGTATTTGTAAAATCAAAAAGTTGGAGCTTGCAAAAGAAAAATGAGGTTGGATCCTTCTGTAGGTTTTAGCCAAAAAAAACTGATGTTATCTGAAGTTGGAGCTTTATTTTGCACCATAATAAAAAATAAATTGTGGTTTTTCCTAGTTGGGTTGCCACATTAATATTTTGTGTCCATAAATTATGAGATTGGTGTGTTGTTATTTATTACTATGTTGTTGAGTATTTTTTTCTTGTTAACAAGTGGAATCAGCAACGGCAGTGGTATCGTACTCGTGTTACACAGGGTCGAATCCCACTGTGCCACTATAACCTCTAGGAAGAACCACCTAGCCCGTAAGAACGACCCTCGGTTAAGATGGGACTCAAACTCGTGACCTGCACGGCGGCACGGACAACTTAGAAGATCATCCGCTGGCCACGAGACCAAACCTCTGCGGGCATGTTGTTGAGTAATTTTACTTTGAGAAAGTAATTTTTAAAATTTTTTAAATTTTTAAAAATACTGATTCACCCCACCCCCCTCGATATTTTCATAGTTTTGAACAAACTGCACTATTAATTTTCTTCTTTTAAAAGAAGATGGGATTATTGGGTTCTCATGCTATTAGTTTTATTCAACCATGTTCATTTGGAATCATCATGCAACTTCAATTTATTATCAGATATCCCTTAACAAGGAAGCTCCATTACCTTCCTAGAACCAATCCATATGCAACTAGTACATTGACCACTACTATTGTGAAAATAATTGTGATATGAAAGGTTGATTGTATCATCACACAAAAATCCTTTTTCCCTCCATACATAGGGACCTTACTTGATTCTATTGCACATATTATTTCTCTTGTTTCATAATTATTGGTGCAAACCAATCCTCTTTCATTCATAATATGAAGTGCATAATGTTATTAGTAGCACCACTATCAATCAAACAATTATTCATCATAGATTCCAGAGTCTCAAGTGATATATAAAAAGGAGGAATATTTCCATGTGCCTTAGCTTGGATTAGAGGATTCTCTTGTGGGATATTAATAACAACGACTTCTATTATTGTATTGGAGGATTATTCATTTTTGAGAGCCTTGATGATAATTTCTCTTTGTTGAGGAATCTTGACAACTTCTAGAAAGGGAAAAGTAATATGAATTCTATGCAAGTTTTCTGTTATACTGTAAGTCATTCATATAACACCCTAAGTTTTGTCTTGAGATTGTTGGGTCTTGTCTTAAGGCATGTTCCTTTAAACTATTGTTTCCCTTTGATATTTATTAGGGTTTCCCATTGAATCTTTACCTTTTGCTTTATTTAACTGTGCTCTAGCTTGAGCTATGTTCTCTTGTTGCAAAATTCTTCATATTCTTGTGGTGATTCTTCTTCTTTAAAAGAGAATATAGGATTATATTCCATTTCCATTGATTTGAGAATAGTGGCAGTTTCTTGAGAAAGATCTTCAAGTTACTAAGGAGGATCTACCTCCTGAAATTCTTGATCATCTATTGTTAAGCCACTTGTATTTTGATATATTGGGGGTCTAGGTCCCCTTGGTGGCATATGGTCAAAGTTATGATTCCCGAGACCATAACTAGATGATCTAACATTTTTCTATTGTTGAGGCTTTTTCTCATTATCTTTTGTTAGTCTAGGTATCTCATTCTACATATGCTTCATCATTCTATTCAATGGGGCAGTTGCAGAACTGACCTTTGAAGTAGATATTTCTTCAAGAGTTGGAACATTTCTTGCATTTGGAGGAATTCCATAAAAAATACCCCATCCAACCATGCTTTCTTGGGGGTTTCAAGGGGGAAGTTTCCTCTTTTCTTCTGAAATATTGGGGGAGTACATTTCCATCTAAGCCTTTACTAGAATAATTTTAGGGTCTGCATTTCTATACAACATATCTTCTTCCATTTCTTGGGATTTTATCATAATTCCTTCCAAAGTTTTAACATGGGAATATTTTACAACATATTTGACACTTGAAGGCATAGTATTAGATTACAAATATCACAAGCTCATTTGGATGACATTGTTTGGGCATTAGCAATAGGGTTTTGAAAAATTTGAGGTTAAATCCCTAATATTCTCATCCCTTTGGAGTTTGATTTGTGTGAATTGAGTGTGCAATGTATGATATCCTATAAGTCAACCATATCATCCTATGAAGGCATATTTTGTACCATTAAATGAGGAAATAGAACTAGTAGGTAATAAATACCAATCATAAGTGGGGGAAATCAAGATCTAAAGAAATACTGTTACCATCACATCTTCATGTATAATCCCATGGATATCATAAATTGCCAAAAATTATTCCATATTTTTATGAGGATCCATGACACCATATCCATTAAAAAAAGGTAAAACACTAGCCAAGAATGTGGGAAGATGGTGTTGTTCCCCTTGCAAGGGAAGTGGACTTACTCTAAGTCTTGTCCTATGATTTCTTGCTTTTGCTTGATCCTTTTCTTCTCTTCTTTCTTCTCTCCTTTTTTCTCTTACTTCTCTTCTTTCTTCCATTTCACTATCACTAGGGAGACAAAAAAGAAAGATTCCCTTACCCGAGGAAGTATGGGTCTCTTCTATAACCTTCTTACTTTGGCTTCTAGATATTGGGCCTTAAGAGGTCCCAAATTACTCTAATTTAACTTTTATTTATTCGAGTAAACTAGCTAGATTTTGTGGTGCATGTTCTTCTTGGTGAGCTAGAACATTCCAAGATATTTTAAGTTATTCTCATGTGAAGGAAAAACTCTTCTAGATAAATCACATTAAGTTTTAAGATTAATGCATTCCAAACCCTTACTGAGGTTCGTCACTAGGAAAAAGATGGACCATGAGATCAATAGATCACATAATTATAGCAGTGATGCAAGAATAAACTCCAAACTGTTATGAAATTAATAATATTTTAATAAATTGGAATGTTAATTTAAACTATTTTTTTATGATTAAACAATATAAATATAAAAAATATAAATGAAAGAACAATCTAGAAAGAGTTTTCTAATATTATTAATGTTTTTAGTTAAATAATGAATAAACAAATAACACCTCAAGAAATGGTCAAATTAACATAGAAGAATATAAAACAACCTAAACAAGTTTATAAATAATATTTTAATATAATAAAATTTGTAATTTTATTATTTTATTAATAGATACATAAGAAGTTACAAATAAAGAGGAAATTTAATAAAAACCATAAAAAAAATAAAAGAAATTAAAAGTTAAAAATAAAAAAAAAAAAAATAATAATAATAATTAACAAAATAAATAAATACATAAATAAAATAAATAAGTAAACAAACAAGAATAATGATACTGAATGAAAAAAGAAATGAATAAATACTATGCAAAATATAAAATACCATACGAATATACATTAAATTGATATAACACAAAAAAATGAGTAAAATCAATGACTTAATATAGGACACTTAAAGAATCTAAAGAAAGGAAAAAAAGAAAAGAAGGTGAGAAAAGCAAAAAGGAAGAGGCCTAGGAGTATAGGGATGGGATCCATGAACTGTCGGGCTTCCATCCATCATCCCTATTTAGCGTAATGGACATTTTCTTGATTTCGATGGCTTCCCTCAATTAATGGTGATGGAAATGATCAATCTTAGCAAGGACCCGGGAACCCTCTAAACATAGGTTGTGTTTTTTCTTATCAACATGTTCAGCTAAAGTAGAGGAGCGAGTCCTACAATGTCTTAGGTCAGCCACGTGGTCTTGAATCATCTAATTTATGGAACAACCAATTTATCCAATGTAAGGGGCCTCACAAAAATATGGAATCAAATAAACACCCTTCATGTTTTTAGGTTCCACAGGGTCTTTGACAGATATTAGGGATCCAGAAATGGTTTTTAGGGATCTAAAGGTGGAAGAAACTTTATGCCTCCCAATAATCTGAGAAATGTTATTAGAAGCCCCTTAGATAAAGGGAAGTTGGACACTAGAGGCCACTTCTGCAGGCTCCTTTTTAGTCCTAGGACCTTTGCTCGCTTTTAAAAAGGCTCTTATAACTTAGTATCTTCTATAACCATTCAATTAAAAAACATTAATGAGATGGGCTTTCTCCTTCACCAAATGGCTTTCATACAAAACCCTTGGATCCTGAGTTGCCAATGTGTTGAGAACACCTAACTTCTGAGCTAGATAATGATGGGAATTTGCATGTAAATATTGTTCAGTGTGAGTTTTTTTATGAAAGAGTTGGCGAGAGAAAGGACCATCATATTTTTTAGGGGCCAACGCATCAAGGAAGGGTAAGCTACTGTCAACTTCAGTTTCCATGGTAAATTTGATGGATCTAGATTGATTTTTGGATGCTAAAAAAAAAATCTAATATATCACGACCATGGGGCCATAAGAAGGTGTCATCAACAAAAATTTTCCAACTCTTTGGTTGAAAATGTGCAAAAGCTAAAGAAAGACAAGATCATATAATTGATGCAAAATCCTTATTTGTTCATTCAATCCAATTAATTTTTTGGCAAAATGGGTTTAGATGAGTCACGTACTAAGAAAACAATATTGAATTATTCAAATCCCTAACGAAATTGCCAAAATTATTGATATTTTCCTGTCAAGAAAAAACTCAAACTCCTCCTCATTTCTAGAGAGGTGGTACTCCTTTTGCAACACATTCATATTTTCATATTATATATATATATATATATATATATATTAATATATATATTTATATATACACACACCCACACACAGAGAGAGAGAGAGAGAGAGAGAGAATATACATTAAAATATGCACTTGTGAGTGGACCATATGTGGTAACAATAATAGATACAAAAATATAAATACCAAAAAAATAATTAATGATGTCCATTCCATTCATCATTTCTAAGATACGAATCAATGAAGAAAAACAATAGATTAAGACAAAAGAATAATGATCTAGATATTTAGAGAGCTATATAGTTATTTCATTTATGGAAATCATAAAGGTCATAGGAAAATATTCATGAGATTCATACTACCTTCAAATAAGTGTTGCCATTATGATACAGGGGTTGTCCTTGATGACAACTCACATAGAGGAGAGTTCACAGTGCAACAGGTTAATAACAAAGGATTACAGATCAGACTCCAGAGATTGAAGAAAGAGAAGCATATGCTGGTACATTTTGTCTAAGTACCGTGTACACATAGGTCCACAGAACAAAAAGAGCATTTACGTATACACGTACTCTCACAAGAGGAAAAGAGTGTACATGTTGGAAAAACAAGGAAATTCAAGAGCAAAGAATATCAGGGGTCAATACCATGGTATTAACCCACAATATTGAGTAGAGTAACGAATATTTGATCTTTCCTAAGAATACCATGGGTCCTAAGTGGTTTTTGTCTGAGGTATTGAGAAAGGCCTAAATCTATATAAGGAGGAGAAGATCATTAGGCCAGGGTGTGAAAGTGACTCGGTTTCTGAGGAATACTTCTATCTGAAGTATATATTATGTTGCAGAGGCTATGATTATGAGATGATCTGAAATATTTTGTGCACCTTGGATACAATGTTAGGTCAAGATCATAAGAACTGAAATGACTTATCATTGCATGATCTGATGTTGATTGGGCTAGATCTGAATATTAACACATGTTTTATTCTATAAATGTTATGATCTCAGTATGACTAAAGTTTGGAATAGTTGTGAAGTTTTAAGTTAGTATTTACAGAGCTATACATTGGTTCGCTTTGGTAAAAGCGCGTATACACATTGGTTTAGCACATTGAAGTAGCATATACATTATGAAATATGATGTTTGAAGTTGTAGTTGGTTCTTGTTATTGAAGCAAAGTTCTAAGTTCTGCTCTGTGTTCTAGTGACAATGTTTTGAATGTTCAAATTTATTGATTGTGATTTGCTTAAGTGATGATGGGTTTTCAGTGATTGGTTGTATTGCAGTGGTGATTGATTTTGAGCTTCAATGTTGTTGATGGGTCTAGTATGAAAATTTGATGAAACAAGGCCTTCAGATTGTGGTGTTGTGTTCCAGGAGTATCCAGTCTGAAAATTTATGAAACGTGGTTCCTAGAGGAAGGGAGAAGGTCGTAGCCTTTTGTAGGTCAGCACCTACGTACTGGTAAACATATCAGCCAGTACAAGAACTAGGGAGTTGGAGCTCCCTTCCAGTAGCAGCTGGAAAATGAGTGAAGGTTGAAGCCTTTTGTAGGTCGGCACCTACGCACTAGTAAATAGATCGGCTAGTATAAGAGCTAGGAGTTTGTAGCTCCCTTCCAGTACAATCTAGAGAAGAAGAGAAAGTTGTAGACTTCTGCAAGTGGGTGTCTGCATACTGGTATGTGTTAGGCCCCTATACTACTAGTGTAACCCCTTATTGTTATTAGTACAACCCACTTATTATATTGACGTACCCATGTAGTGCCCATATTGTTACTATTGTGCCCCATAGAAGTCCACTATTGTTATTATTGTGCCCTTTCATTATTATTGTTATGTCGGCTCTGATTATGTTATGACCCCTTAGACTCCTATATATAGAAAGGAGGCCTTTTCATTTGTATCATCCAAGAATTGTTCATTTATGTAATGTAAAGGAGGTTTCCCCCTCGAAGAGGCTGAATTCTAAGGAATTGATCTATATTTTCTATCTTTTCCTGAGCTAGTTTCATAACATTTGGTATCAGAGCTTTGGATTCTAGGGTTTCGCTGCTCCAAATAGGTCGGCTTGGAATTTTAACTATAACTTTTTTCTGTGACGTTTCAAAAGCTAAAAAAAAACCCTGTTGATAAGAAATCGCGCTAAACCTCGAGCCAATATTTCAGAACTTTTCTCGCTATATTTGCGGAGATGTGATCTAAGGAAGTTTACTCTTGAATTGCATTCCAAACAGGTGACCTGGGGAAAATCATCATAACTTTCTCTCTGAGCACCAGATTGAAATTTCGTAAGAAGGTACAAAAAGAGGACAGACTATAGTTTCTTGTATATATTTTTTAGAGTGAAAGGTCGAAACAGTGACTTGTGGCACGTCATACAAGTTCGCTCTACTGAACTAGTCTATAATTAGGTCACTGTGGGAGATTTGGCATGACTCTTCCTTGGAGAATCCAATTTGGATCATACTAGTGGCATTGGGAAGAGGATGTAGAGGGCTACTGCAAGTCACAATTTTAGAACTTAAAGATCTGAAAGTATAGAGTTACATTCGTTTCAAGATCGAGCTCATAAAATCAAGAAAAAGCAACATGAGGAAGTTTGATGGCAAGGATCCGATAAATTGGATACTTCAGATGGAGAATTATTTTGATCTACATGGTGTACCACTGTTACAAAAGGTATGTATTGCATCTTCATATTTAGAACTGGATCAATTTGTATGGTATGAAGGGCTTTGTTCTCGTAAACAACTTGTTACGTGGTCAAGTTTCATGGAGGAAATGATAGCACATTATGAGGATACAAAGACCAACACCTTCTTTAGAGAAACACCACAACAATTGGAAAGAGTAAAAGGGCTTTGTGACATAGTGGAAACCAAAATTATGAAAACCAAGAAGCATACCCCTCACAACTATAAAGATGGAAGTGTTGTTTCTCCTAACCTTCCACAACCTACAAGGGTTACACCACAACAATTGGAAGAAAAAAGAGAAAAAGGAATTTGTTACAATTGTGATAGCAAATGCACTAAAGGTCATAAGTGTGCTGAGAAGAAATTATTTTACATAGAATATGAAGAGGAGGAAGAAAAGGATCAAGAACCATCAAAACAAGAGGATATACACCAGGACCCCATCCCAGAGAAAGAAGAAAGGAATCATCAGACCATATCTTGTAAAGCATTGGCAAGAATTACCACTCCTCAAACTCTCAAGATAGAAGGACATATCAAGAAGAAAAAGGTGCAAGAAGTGAAAGATCACATCGAGAAGAAGAAATGAATCTAACCATATCTTGTAATTCATTTGTTGGAATTAATACTCCTCAAACTATCAATATAGAAGGACATATCAAGAAGAAAAAAGTTCAAGAAGTGAAAGATCACATCGAGCATCACGAAATGAATCCGACCATATCTTGTAAAGGATTGGAAGAAATTACCACTCCTGAAACTCTAAAGATAGAAGGACATATCAAGAAGAAAAAGGTTCAGGAAGTGAAAGATCACATCGAGCATCAACAACAAGTTCTCCAACTTTTAAAGGATAACGCCACTTTGGTGCAAACTTGAATGAAACAACGGGTAGATCAACATTGTAGTGAAAAATGTTTTGATGTAGGTGATTGAGTATTTTTACTGCTACATCTCAAGCAAGCTATTTATGAGAAGGAAATGTTGGCAATACTACATGCACTTAAAAAATGGTGACCTTACCGAATGGGGAGACTCTTCAAGGTAAAAACGGATCATGATAGTCTTAAATACTTTTTAGAACAACTATTATCTTTAGAAGAACAAAAAAATGTGTCACAAATATGTTGGGTTATGACTTTGACATCATGTATAGAAAATGGAAGCAAAATTTTGTTGCAGATGCACTCTCAAGAAAGGATGAGGATGTGGAAGCATTGTTTTGTTCTATTTCTATTATCCAACCATATTGAATAAACGAAGCAAGGGATGAATGGAAGAAGGATGAAGAAGTATGGCCGCTTATTCAAAAGTTGCAAAAGATCTCAATTCAAACAATATTGCCAAAAATTGAAGAGGAAGGAAAAATCATATTGGAACCTAGAGCAGTCACAGAAACAAGAACCCGACGGCTACGAAATCGACCAATTTCAGAGTATCTCATCAAGTGGAAGAACTTACCTGCTAATGATTCCACATGGGAGGACAAGAATTTTATACAGAAGCATCAAGAACTACTCAAGCGTTGAAGACAACACTTTTTGAAGGAGAGGGGCATGTCAGGCCCCTATACTACTAGTGTAACCACTTATTGTTATTAGTACAACCCACTTATTATATTGATGTACCCATGTAGTGCCCATATTGTTACTATTGTGCCCCATAGAAGCCCACTATTGTTATTATTGTGCCCTTACATTATTATTGTTATGTCGGCTCTGATTATGTTATGACCCCTTAGACTCACATATATAGAAAGGAGGTCTTTTCATTTGTATCATCCAAGAGTTGTTCATTTATTTAATGTAAAGGAGGTTGCCCCCTCGAAGAGGTTGAATTCTAAGGCGTTGATATATCTTTTCTATCTTTTCTTGAGCTAGTTTCATAACAGTATGAGTCTGCACTAGTACAAGATTGTAAACATGTTTTTCTTATATTAAAAGAAGACAACAGCAGATGGCTTTTGTCCCGCATTGTGTTTCCACCTTAATTCTTCATGTTCATGTGTGTTTCTTATGTGTGATGGTTTATTCTGTCGTTACTACTCATGTTTCCTGTTTATATGGTTAATAAAGTACTGATGCACTAATGAAAGATTAACATATGATGAATTAACTTAATCATAAGTTCACTATATATACGTTGTTTGCCTTCAAGACAGTTGCATGTACATGTGAGTTACCTTCATTGAAGTAGTGTATATAAATCTAAGTATGGAAATGAAAAAGTTAATGATTTGATAATATTGATTCACCCCCCTTCTCAGTATTATTCCCAACAATAAGTGTCAAAATCACAAATGAATCACTTTCCCAAAAGCAGACTCTCTACAAGAGTCAAAAACTAATTTTAAAAATTTAAACTTTTTGAAAATTTAGGTACCTAAAGCACTCTTCAAAATATTAATACTTAAAGATGTAAAGTCGAATCCATTCATCCCAGAAGGGGACTAGGATTTGTCTTTCATGGACCAGTAAATATTAATATACCTAAAATAATGAAAGAGTTGCATTCAAGGATCATTTTAAATGACATAAAGGAACAATTAAGAAAGCTAGATGACCAAAGACTAGGAAGAAAAAAGGGAATTGCTTCAATGGATTTGGATACTCAGAAAAAAGATATGGAAATACCTCTCTCACTTATGTTAAAGAAGATGCTCCATTATATGGCTGGAAGGATACCATTATTTTTATTGTTTCATAGTTAGTGAAGATTAATGATATGTTGTAGTGATTTCTTTAGTCATTCTTTAATATATTGTTTCATCAAAGAAATTGTTATGCCCTATTTAACACATGTATCAAATATTTCCTCCTCAATAACTTAGGCATATTATTGCAACTATGCATTTGTAGTTAATAGATCACCATTATAATTTACAAATGTAACAAAACACTTTTTAATCTCATATTTTAGGAAATCAGTGAAGTTTTCAAATTTAAAACCCAATGAAGTATTGATAATCTCTAGATCTTCTTGTAATGCATCTTTAGAAACAAGCATAAAGTCTCAGATCATGCGGGGGCCCTTGAGGTCCTTAACAACTTGAATGGCCTTAAGAAAGTAATTTCTCCTTTTACTATCAATATTTGAATAGTAAAAAATAACCTCATTTTCCTCCTCCTCCTTTAACTTAGACCTTCATTCCTCCTCATTCATCACCTCCTTCTTATTCGTTGCCACCACCATCTCCTCATAATAAGATTTCTTCGACGAAGCCATTGTTAAAGTTGGATGTTAAGTTCAACTAACCAATGTATAATAGCGATCTTAATCCAAAATGATTGGATAATTGGATTCGATGGATAGAATTTTATTGTCGTATTCAGTACATTGATCAAAATGAGGTAAAAGTACAATTGGCCTCTCTTCAGCATGAAGGTACAACATTGGTTTCGTGGGAAAGTAAACTTCGAGAAGGTAGCAAAAAGAATGGTAAGTTCCTTTCTTCATGGTTAGAATTCACTAATGCATTAAAGAATTAGTTTGAACTATTAGCTTATATTCAGAAATAAATAATGGAATGGAAAAACATAAGACAAGGAAAAGGAAAAAATGTGTGAAGTTTTACTAAATAATTTAGGAGGAAGCATTGGCTTTGAATATTCCATTAGATTCTCCAGAGACACTTTTGAAATATATTAGTGCATTGCATAGTTATCTTTGCAATACTCTTTTGATGTTTAATCCCACTAATTTGGATGAAGTATGTGTCCAAGATACTCATTTTGAGTTAAGGGGAAAGAGTGTGCATAATTATTTCATGAAGAAGCAACCATCCAAGTTCACTAAAGGAAAAGGGAAGAAAGAAAGTTGTGATAGTGAAGAAATAATAGGAAAAGACGACATGCTCTCATTGTAAGAAGGAAGGTCATGATGATGCTCACTATTGGAAGTTGCATCCTGAACAAAGGCGAGAGAGGTTTATAGTAAAAGGAAAGAAAAGGGTTGTTGCGACATTGCAACAAAATTTGGGATTTGATTCAAGGGATGAAATCTAGGTCACAGTTGTTGGAGTGCAAGGCAAATCATTTACTCATGTTAGTTCTAGTTCTTTTATTATGTATCCTGGTATTGAAAGCAGAATAAGTGATATTTTTCATGTAAGGGTGATTATTAAGCATATGAAAGTAGATACTCTTTCATATTGGTTGCCAATTTAATTTGATATGTGAGGCAATAGTCAAGAATTTGGGATTAGAAACGACACCTCACAAGAAAACTTATCCTCTTGAATGGTTTTGTAATAATGCAAAGTTGCAAGTGACAAAGTAGTGTAAACTTAAATTTTCTATCACTTCAAAATTTATCGACAAGGTTGAGTTAGATTTGGTTCCTCTTGATATTTGCATTTTTTTTTTTGGAAGAACTTATTTGTGTGACAAGAAAGTTGTATTATTTATATAGGAGAACAAATATCACCTCACCAAAAAATGGTTTTGAGTGTATTTTAAGAGTGCACAAGTGAAGACTAATTTATCACTTGTTAGTGTAGGGCGATTGAAGAAACGCATTAATGCTAGCAAGAATTTTGTACTTACAGTTGTGAAAGAAAAGGACATTGGACAATCTCATGCTTTTAAAGGTTGCAATCCATCTCATAGGGATGAATTGGTTAAAATTATTTATAACTATTATGAGAACTTTCATGTACATGAAGGATTTCCTCCTAAGAGGGAGATACTACATGAAATTCAATTGCAAGAAGGTGCCCCTCTTCCTAATATTGGAATGTACATGATGCCTTTGATTAAAAGTGAAGATATTAAGAAGCAACTTCAAGATTTTCTTGAGAAGGGAGTCTTCAAACTGAGTACCTATCCATGTGGATCATATATTGTAATGGTACTAAAGAAGGTTGGTACGTGGAGAATGTGTGTGGACATTCTAGCACTGAATAAAATCACAGTAAAGAATCGATACCCTCTTCCTTATATCGATGATTTGTTAGATAAATTTAAAGATGCAATTTACTTTACTAAGATAGACTTGTGAAGTTGTTATCATCAGATATTGTTTGAATGGCTAGGGATGCTTTTTGGGCTTTGCAACACCCTAATCATTTTTACGCATGTGATGAGTGATGTTATTTGACCATTCATTGATGAATTTATGATTTTATATGTAGATTATATTTTGGTGTTTAGCAGAACTTGGAATGAACATGTCAAGCATGTTAGGAAAGTATTTAATACTTTGAAAAAGGCCCAAGTTGTATGTAAAAGTTTCAAGGTTTTTATTTAACAAGACATCCTTGGTGTACTTGGGTTATGTCATTGGGTGTGGCGAATTGAAAATATATATATCTAAGGTTGAAGCGATTATGAATTCACCCAAGCCGACAACAACAACATAAGTTAGAAGTTTCCTATGAAAAGTCTATTATTAGAGGAAAATTATTGCTAACTTTTTATTTATTGCATGTCCTTTACATGCCTTCACTAGTGTGAAATAGGTCTTTCAATGAGGAGGAAAACAAAATAAATCCTCTCATACATTGAAATAAAATATTAGTATCACATAGGTATTAGTATTGCTATTAGTGCAGCAATTGTTTGAGATAGAGACCGATGCAAGTGGATATGCCATTGGAGAAATTTTGATGCAACGTTGTAAGCCAATATGTTATCACTCTGAGACCTTTCCTAAAGTTGTTGTTGATTATCCTAATTATGATGAAGAATTGTATTCTTTAGTGCAAAGTGTTAAGTAGTGGAAGCATTACTTAATTGGAAAGGAAACAATAATTCATAGAGATCATCAACCATTATAGTATTTGTAGTTGCAGACAAAGCTACAACAATCAAGACATTTCAAGTGGATGGGGTTTCTACATTAGCTTCATTTGGTCATCAAGTATAATAAGGGTGTAAGTAACAAGGTGGTTGATATGCTATCTAAACCTCCAATAAATTCATATGTTGCCTTGTATAATGACTCTTTAACTCTTGAAATCTAGGTTGAGCAGTATGTTAGGGATGTTTATGAGAGGTTGAATCATGGTTCATAGGAAGATAATTATAATTTTCAAGGCAGGTTTGTAGAAAATCTGATGGTAGGTTAACCTGATAATGCAATATAAATCAAAGCATAATACTATAACCTACTTCTACTATCAATTTGTGGGAGCTTAAAGATCGCATTGGACAATATAACCATAAGAAGAAGAATCAATGGCACAATACACATGAAAATACTTTGGGGATATCCTTAGCTAAAAACCCCACACTATTGTATTATCATATATGAGGAAATACATAGGAATTATACAAAGCCTTAGCTCTCACAGCTAGCCAGCTCTTAGTACAATCCTCACAGATGCTCACAGGCAATCATGGCTTCTCTCCATCCTTCCTCTCTACCCTCCAAGCTCCTATTTCCTTGCACTGTTCCTTGTGGATGATTTCCTATTACCAAGTGGATGATGATCCTTCAAAACTGCGCAATCCTCAAGGATTAGATCTTTGACTGCATGCGTGAGTTTTCTCCATGAGGAAACACATGCAACTGATAGTACACTTTCCTTGAACATTAATCTCAACTGGGTCTTTCTCATAATAGACATGCATGAGTTTTTGATGAGGGAATCTTCAGTTGCCTGGAGTAACACTAGTTGAGTGCATTAATTCATCAACTGAATGTTAACTCATTATTAGTTCCTCAAACGGTCTGGAACTAATTTAATTGGACTTAACTCAATAAATTGAGTTAACTAATTACAACTTAAATATAACTCAATATTATCTCCTTAATTTAAGGGATAACTCTTGCATGACTTTAGAAAGACTTCTAATTTGAATTTCTCCAACTAATTAATTTAAAATAAATTAATTAATTATTTCCAAGTAGATGTTAAGACTAAATTCGATTTTAATTCACAATTTAATTCAAGGACAAATTAAATTGGAATGTTCTTGTTGTCGTATTTCAACACTCCCTCTCAACAAGAAAGGGATTATCTACCACCCCAATCTTGTCTCTATGGAACTCGAATTTACACTTTGACAATGCCTTTGTCAAAATGTCAGTGTCTTGCTCGTCTATCGAAATATACTGCAGCAACATGATCCTTCTTGCTACACAGTCTCTGAGATGATGACACCAGATGTCGATGTGCTTGGACCTTTCATGAAATATTGAATTCTCAGAGAGTTTGATACAACTCTGATTATCACAATAGATCACAGTTGGATCCATCCTCTGATCAAACAAACCAACTAGGATTTTCTGCATCCAGATGGCCTCACATGCTACCTGACTTGCAGCCGTGTATTCTACCTCTGTCGAGCTGAGTGCAATCGACCTCTATTTCCTATTGTACCAAGAAACTGCCGCTGACAAGATTGAAAATCCCTCTGATGTGCTCTTCTACTATGATGGACTCCCTGCCCAAGTTGCATCAGTAAAGCCCTATAGCTTTACCCCCTCTATCCATATGTACCATAATCCATACTGAGATGTGTCTCTAAGTTATCTCAATACATGCTTTGTCACCTTCCAAAACATCTTGGTAGGCTGAACCATCGCTTGACTCAGCTGGTTCACCACATAGCACAAATCTGGTCATGTGTTCACTAAGTACATCAGTGAACCCACAAGCTTCCTATACACAGTAGCCTCTACCACTTCTCTTGAAGCAGAAATATTCTTCCTCCAGTTACTTGCTAGAGGATTCTGCATGGTCTTGCACTTCTCCATGTGGAATCTCCTGAGTATCTCGTTGGCATACTTGCCCTAGACACAAACAACTCCCCATCCTTCTACCACATTTCCATGCCAAGGAAGAAATGCATGAGACCCATGTCTTTCATCTCGAATTCTCTTGCAAGTCACGATCAACTGATCATCGCCAGTCAATATGAGATCATCAACATAAAGTACGATGATCAACAACTTATCTTTCACCAAGATGTGGTATAGGTTAACATCCGCTTCACTCTTTATGAAGCCCAACCCAGTGAAGTAGTTGTCTATCCTGGTGTACCAATCACGAGGTGCTTGCTTCAGCCCATACAACGCTCTCTTGAGTCGGAGCACATGTGACTCATGATCGAAGGTCTCAAAACATCCCAGCTACTCTATGTACACCTCTTCCTCAATCTGGCCATTGAGGAATGTAGTCTTCACATCCATCTGATGGATCTTCCAACCCATCTATGCTAATAGTGCCAACATAGATCTGATAGATGAGTACCTTGTGACAAAAGAAAAAGTCTCATCACAGTCAATCCCCTCGACCTGTGCAAATCCATGGGCAACAAATCTTGCCTTATGCTTCTCCACACTACCATCAGTAACTTGCTTTACCTTGTAAATCCAACCAGAACTCACAACTCACTTGTTCTCCGGTCTCAAAACCACATCCCAAACACTGTTACGAACTATGGAGTCATAGTCCTCCACCATAGCATCAACCCAAATCAGTTGTTGCACTGCTTCCTCAAAGTAAGATGGCTCGGTCTCAACACATTCTCTAGCAAGGGCCATGTATCCAGTGTACCTCTCAGGTGACCTCCTTTTTCTGCGCTGAGAAGATGGTGCGCCCACATTCTTTCTCGCATCCTCCAACAATTTGTCATCTTCTCTTGTGTGCTTTCGTTCATCTCTGGAATACTTTGCTTAAGTGGATGACTCCACTCTTGGAACCTCTGCATGCAGCTGCTCCACATCAGTCTGAGGCTCCTCCTCCTTAGGAACCAACAATTCCTCCATAGCCTGTAGTTGGATTTCCCTCTCAAGGGAAACTTGCATGGCCTTCTGCTCATCAAACTTGAGATCTCTGCGAACCACTATCCTCTGACTAGTAGGCAAGTACACTCGATAGTTGTGAGGTGTATCAATGTACCCCAAAAGTATCCCCAACTCTAATGTCGTCTCAAGATTCTTCCATGCATCCTTTGTCACATGGAAATATATGGATAATCCAAATATCCTGAAGTGACCCACATCTGGTCTCTTACCGGAGAAATCTTCTTCTGGTGTCTTCATACCAAGAATGTGATGTGGGCTTCTATTCTACAAATAGATCATTGTGTTGCATGCCTCAGCCCACAAGTGAAGTGGTAGACCTTGGTCATGCAGCATTGCCCATGTTGCCCCTACAATAGTTATGTTCTTCCTCTCGGCCACCCCATTCTGTTGTGGGTTATGAGGTGTTGTCAACTCTCATTTAATTCCTTCCACTGCACAGAAGTCCTTAAACTCTTAAGAGACATATTCTCCACCGTTGTCGTTTCTCAAGGACTTGATCTTCTTCCCTGACTCTTTCTTGACCAAAGCTTTGAACTCACAAAACTTTATGAAATTTTGGTCCTTCTTCTACATGAAATAAATCTAGCATTTATGAGAATAGTCATCAATGAAAATCACATAATACCTTTTCTTCGCTATGGATGCCATCGAGAATGGTCCACACAAATCGGTATGAACTTGCTCTAAGATAGCCTCTGCTCGACTATCTTGATAATGAAAGGAAGGCGTGGTGTACTTTCCCAAGGTACAACCTTTGCATGTGTCAACTTGCTCAAGTTTCCCTTTGGGAAGTCTTGTAGATATATGTTGCATTATCTTCAAAGCCCCATGATGCAAATGGCCCAACCGCGTATGCCACAACTCTCCAATGCCTTGGCTTTGACCAATTCTGCTTTCATACTCAATGCTACATAATCATCTACCTCTATTTTATAGAGATTATTCACCCAATTCCCTATCATCTTGGTTTGACCCATGTCTATGTGTCTTAGGAATGCCTTTCCTTTACTGAAGACAACATTGTAGCCTTTGTCCTCCAACATCGCAATCGATACCAAGTTCTTCTTCAGTCCAGGCACATACATCACATCTGTCAAGGTGAGAGGAGCTCCATGCTCCCTCTGAAAAGCAAATGTGCCCACTCCTAAAAAACTATATCTTCCGTCGTTGCCCATCTCTATGTGCATCTTGAGGTCTTTCTCCTCCAAGGCATTGAATAAATTTTTATCACCGGTCATATGGAATGAGGCTCTACTGCCAAGATACCAAAAAAAACCCATCATCAATGACACCATGCATGTGATGAGGGTAAAGTCCATTTCGAACTGAGAGGCTAACGCCTCACCTTCCAATCCTTCCGAGGATCCCTTCTTGGACTTCTTCGGTAGACAATTAGTCGCAAAATGTCCCATCTTGTGACAATTAAAGAATCTTACTTTGGACATGTCACCCTTCTTCCCTCCATGAGAAGAATTTGATTTGAAATGGGAATCCTTCCCCTTCCCTTTCCTTGCCTTACTTGCTAAGGCTATATTTTCTTCATCATCATTCTTGGATGAAGAACCATCTCATGCACTCCTCCTGATCTCCTCCTGCATAAGATCTGACCACAGTCATTCCCAATCTGGAAGTTTCTCTCTTCCATTCACAAAGTCCTGGTAGCTATTCCATATATTTGGAATGCCAAGGAGAGTGTAGCTCACCATATCATCATCGGTAGTAGTTATTCCCACACTGCCAAGATCATCTCTGCAGGTGGTGAGATTATTCAGATATGTGGAAATAGTATCGCCCTTCTCCATCTTGATTCTTCAAAGCTTATCCTTGAGCGCCAATTTCCTCTGGTCGCTATTGTTTTGGTAGAGGTCCTTCAATGTCTTCCACATTGAAAATGGAGTATCCTTCCCATGGAGACTCGAGACAATATGGTCTCAAACTCCCTCAAGGATGACCTGTCTCGCCTTCACCACACACTTCTTCCACGCAGCCAACTCTTGTGCATTAATTGAAGTTGGCTTTGGGATTTCTTGATCAATGAATTCCTTCAAGCCATTGTCTTCTAATACAGCCTCCATTCTATATTTCCATGCTACGTAATTCGAGCTACCTTCCAAGGCATACTCGAGTCTCAAGCCATAGAACGTCATTGGACAACCTTGAAGTATGATATGAATTTGATTTTCACCTGCAACCCCGAACTTCAAACTTTGAATTCTCTTCTCAGTATATTGTTCACAACTCTAATACCATGTAGAAAATCTAATGGTAGGTTAACCCGATAATGAAATATAAATCAAAGCAGAATACTATAACCTACTTCTACTATCAATTTGTGAAAGCTTAAAGATTGAGTTAACCAATATAACCAAAAGAAGAAGAATCAATGTCACAATACACATGAAAATACTTTGGGGAAAGCCTCAGCTAAAAACCCCACACTATTGTATTATCATACATGGTGGAAATACATAGGAATTATACAAAGCCTTAGCTCTCACAGCTAGCTAGCTCTTAGTACAATCCTCAACAGATGTTCAAAGGCAATCATGGCTTCTCTCCAACCTTCCTCTCTGCCCTCCAAGCTCCTATTTCCTTCTCTGCTCCTTATGGATGATTTCCTATTACCAAGTGGATGATGATCTTCAAATTATGTATCCTCAAGGATTAAATCCTTGATTGCATCATTAGTTTTCTCCATGAGAAACACATGCAATTGATAGTACACTGCCCTTGAACATTAATATCAATTGGTCTTTCTCATAATAGACATGCATGAGTTTCTGATGAGGGAATCTTCAGTTAACTGGAGTAGCACTAGTTGAGTGCATTAATGCATCAACTGACTGTTAACTCACTATTAGTTCCTTAAGTAGATGTTAAGACAAATTTGATTTTAATTCACAATTTAATTCAAGGACAAATTAAATTGGAATATTCTCATTTCCATATTTCAACAAGGTTACTCTATCATGTTAATAAATTATGTATTCTTGGAAATGGAAGAATGCATGTGATTAGAGAAGTCCATACTTCTTGTATATCAATTCATTTTGATATAGGTAAGACTTTAGCTCATTTTTAGATATTTTTTTATTGGCCTCGAATGAGAGAAACAACCACAGATATGTAAATGGTGTGTGTTATGTGCCACTAGTAAACACACTAATAGGAAATTAGGTTTGTATGCACCACTTCCAGTTCCTTCTCATATGTGGGACAATATATCTATGGATTTCGTAGGAGGTTTTACTATGTTGGATTCCAGATTACTATGGTGTGGTTTCTGAGAGGAATTCAGATTTTCCACAGTGTACATTTTTATGTTGGTCGAAGTTTCGAGTCTAGACCCAGACTCATCATCAGGACAAATTTACAGAGAAAAGAAAGAAAAGGTTTTGATAAATATGTAAAAGGTTGATGCAATATGGCCGACTAATTGCCTGCTTAATGCTATTATTTCATTATTTATATTTATTTAAATCATTATCCTTCCTTATTCATATTATTTAGTATTATTTATTGTTCTTAATCATTATTAATGTTATTATTTATATAGTTATTTACCTTATTATTATTAATCATTATTTGTATTATTATTATTAATCTTTATTTATATTATTGATTATTATTGATTATTAATCATTATTTAATCATTATAATATTATAATATATATTACTATAATTAATTCTTATTTATATTATTATTATAATCTTATTCATTATTTATATTAATTTTATAATCATTGTTTATATTATTATCTAATCCTTAGTTATCATTATAATATTTATGTTATTTATATTATTTGTATTATTAATCCTTGATTATATTATTATTATCATAAATTGTATATTTATATCATAAGTCTATCTACTCATTTAATCATTATTATATTATTTATATTATATTATTATTAATCATAATTTATATATTATTTATATCTTATTATTCATGATTGTTTATATTACTAACTATTATTTTATTTATCCTTAGTTATCATTTTTATTATTATGTTATTTATTATTATTTATTATTATCAATCATTATTTTATTGTTATTCATATCATCAAGTTATTTCCTAAGTTCTATATTTAACCTAGTTATAAATATTATGAGAACTTATGTTATTCTTTGTGGGGGGCGAGCAAAGGGTTCCATTTTTTGCTGATTTCTAGGCCTCCATCCCTATTAAGGTTTCGAGGGTGTTTTATGATTTCAATAGCTTCTCTAACCTTTCGCTTGAAGTGGTGATCTTCATTGGCAATGACCTTGGCGTCTTCAAGGCATATATGGTGATTAGTTTTACCTACGTGTTCGGTCAGGGCTGAAGAGCGGGTTCTTTCGTTACGAATATCTGCACTATGTTCTTTGAGCCTAATCCTCACGGACCTACTTGTTTCTCCTATATATTGATCCCCACAAGAGCAATTGATGATATACACCCCTTTCTGCTGAACTTGTTCTTGGCTGTCCTTAACAGATTTCATTCTTTGTTTGATGGTTGACCAGGGTTTGAATGCAGTATTTATATTTTTCTTTTTGAGGATTTTGGCTATCTTGTCTGTGACTCCTTGATGCTTGTTTGTAGTTGTGGATAGGTTCAAAATTATGTGTATTTTATTACCTTGTAAGAATCAGGTAAAGTTGAATAGACCGCACAATTATTATTCCAACATGTTCGTGTTCATTTTGGATTGCCCACTTCTATGATTCCTTCTTTATAAGAGAGTTTTGGTCAAGCTTGTGGATAATGATGGATACTAAGCTAAAAATAAGTACTTCTTTTCATCCATAGAGTAACGGATAAACAAGGTGGTCAACAAGATAGTGGAACTTTTTTTTAGGATACTACAACAAGCATCCTAAGCTTTGGGATGAAGAGTTTCATTATGTACAACATGCCTACAACCAAGAATTTCATTCCTCAACTCAAATATCTTTGTTTGAAATTTGTTTTTGGTACCTATTGAAGTCTCCATTAAATTTGGTTTTTTGGAAGGATGTTGATTTTGATGAAAAGAGAGATGAAAATACAGCCAAAATTCATACAAAATATCTGTATGGTGCACTAAGTAGTGCAGGTATAGTTGGAGAAGAGCCAAGCCAGTATAAGGATAGGAATGATAAACATGAGATGGATCATCATTTCCAAGTTGGTGATCAAGTTTGGTTACACATCAACAAGGAAGATAAGAAGGTCAAGTCAATCAGCATGGTCCATTTACTACTTTAGATAAGATTGGAACTAATTCTTTCCGATTAGATCTACCATCATATATGAAAAATTATTTAGTTGTGGATGTGGAGAATTTGAAATTGTATGATCCATCGATGATCATAGATCAGGATGAGAGTGTTCAAGTTCCTTCCATTGATGATTTTTCTCATAAGTATCTAGATAAGTTACAGGAGGATGTTATTCTAGACATGAAGACAAGGACTTCACATCAAGGAGATGTGGAATATATTCAAGTGGGTCTTAAGGGAATAAATCCAACCAAGACATGGTGGATCGAGATAGGGAAAGGGAGCGATAAATATCCTCACCTATTTGTTGAGTATTTACCTTTTGTTAGTCCAAAAGATTCCTAGTGGGGAGGATTGATCTAGGATGATTTAGGATGGACTAAAATTCAAAGTCCATAAATTTGTCGGAATTATGGATAATGTGTTGTCCTTGATGGCAACCTACTTCATAAAGATGTAAACATTGTGATATCATGATGGTTATGAATATTTATACAAATGTTACAAGTGATATGGACAAAGGAATGTTAGTTCAGAGATAAATGGAAAGTAAAGGTAAAGTTTGGGAAAGTATATGAGAGTCCTGAGAAGAAAGATCACATATACACGAGTAAAGAAAATTCATGTACATAATCCACACCATGTTAATTTGGATACCAAGGATCTTTACCATGGTATTTGCCCATAATAATTGGAGCAACAACAGTTATTTGATCCCATCAAAGAATACTAATGACATTTCCGAGGGATTTACCGAAGGTATTGACTAAGCCTAAATCTATATAAGGAGATGGAGATCAAGGTGTTAAGTGTGCAAGTAATGAGTTATACATGTGTGATGTGATTTGGAATAGGTGTTCACTAGGGAGCAAGGAGAAGACTCAGATCTGAAAGTATGTTGACATATATGCTTGATTGATTTACTTGTTTCAAACGTCAAAGCAGCTAATAATGATGAATCTGTAATGATACTGTGATCTAGATGAATTATTTAGAAGTCTTTAATATTAATAATAAAGGTTGCGGAGAGTGAAATTATGTTTGTAGCAAATGTTTTCATATATGTATGCAGGTGTGTTTGGAAATAGTCGCATACATACCCGGGTCCATCTTGTAGGGTTGCATATATATTTAGAGATAAAGTCTACAATATGTTGAGACCTGTACGCGGGTGTTGTGCATGGTATGATATAGTGGAAGCACATATATACGCGGGTGTGCTTCAAAATAGTAGAACTCGTCATTTCATGTTCGGTATTCTGGTTCTGACATTAGTTTGTTGTAGTCTGTTGGTTGGGGGGAGTAGCTATTATGGCCCTATAATTCCTTTTTGGAATTATGGTTTCCTGAGCACGTCTTCTTTCATATCTTCACTGATGTTTGTATGTTTCTACTATTACTACTGAAGATTTACATGTTGTTGTTCTATCATTATTTATTAATGATGGATGAATTACGTATAGTGATCTTATGGATGATTACTTGAATTGAATTTTGGTGAAGTTGTTTATGGTGTGATAAGTATACTTGATATACTTGATGATGTGTATGTTATCATCGTTGTTTACACTGGTTTATGACGATGAGTTTATGATTCATTCACTGTTTGTTGACCTTAATGAAAATATTTATGTGTTGCTATCATTATGTCAATAATGCATTGGTTGCATGTGGTGAAGTTATGGACGATACCTATATGTTGCTTAAGCTACATTTGAAAAGTTGTTGTTGCCAAACATTGATAAGAAATATACATATGTTATGATGTTGGTTGATGACATTGTTGATCAACCCTATGTCTTGTGAATGTTACATTAATTCAAGAGGATGTTTATTGATATGTTGTTGCTACAGTTTCTTGGTGATGCTTAGAAGCATTTCATATTTGGTCATGGGCTGATAATGCTCGAAAGATTGGTGCTACATTTCCTTATCGTACATAGCTTCTTGGTGATGAGGATGTTCATGTTGATTCTATGTTGTTGCGACCATATGTTCAAGTTGTAGGTTCCTATATGGTGTACAGTGGTTGTTGATGACTATCATGATATTGCTACCTCATTGTTGAGGTCCCTAGTTTTGGTTATAAATTTCATATATGTCTCTTGATGTAAAGTTCATGGAAAAACCCATGTTGTAATCATTGTAACATTCAGTCATATATGGGATATTGGGATCAAGTCATGTAATGTAAGTAATCCCGTTATGCTGGGACATTGATGTAGAGTTGGGTCAAATATGTAACCCCACTATGTTCGGTGATTGATGTAATCATGAGTCATTGGGGATAGTAAATTTCATATTTGGTTGAGTCATAAATCCTTGTGCTTTTATTGGTCATACTCAGTATATAATACCTACAATGATCCTCTCTACAAAGGGGAAAAGAAGCCTTCATTCAACATTGGTCAACCCTTTTCCCTTGATGTCAAAGGGGGATAAAGTATTGGTGTTTGGAAAAGAATGCTTGGAGAGAAATCTTGGTATATGCAGGTGCATATAGGTGGTGACCAAACACCAAAGTGATTTCCATCAAGTCCAAAGGGGGAGATTGTTGGCATTATGGCTAATGTATTGTCCTTGATGGAAACCTACTTGATAAGGATGTCAACATTGTGATATCAAGATGGTTATGAATATTGAAAAAAATGTTACATGTGATATTGACAAACGAATGTTAGTTCAGAGACAGATGAATGGTAAAGGCAAAGTTTTTGAAAGTATACGCGGGTCCTGAGAAGACATTTTACATACATATGTAGGTATTATGAAGAAAAGTCGCATACACAATCCACGCCATGGTAATATGGCCACCAGGGTCTTTAACATGGGTTAGAACAGGTGTGCACTTGGGACCAAGGAGAAGACTCGGATCTAAAAGTATGATGACATGTATGCTTGATTGATTTACTTGTAGAAAATTTTAAAGTAGCTAATAATGATGAATATGTAATTATAATGACGTCATGAACTAAATGAATTATTCAAAAGTTTGCAATGTTGACACTAAAGGTTGTGGACAGTCAATTGTGTTTACAGTGAAAGTTTTCAGATCTGTATGCAAGTGCGTTTAGATGATCCAGGTGGATATTGGTGGCCACCCGCTAATTTGACTTGGATCCCCTCTAGTGCTTCGTGTAGTTTTTTTTCAGTTTCCTTAATTATAGCACAATTTACTATTTTTAGCAGTTTTTCGAGTCCTAAACTTTCGGAGCCGTTTTGAGGCCCTAAACGACGTTTTTTGGGAAATCTACCGCCAGCAATTTTTTTGTCTAAAAATCCTCTTTTACGTTGTAGTCCTCGGAGAGATCTTTCCAACGGGCTATCATGCGCGTCAAACGAAGATAAGACGACCAATTCGCGACCCCGGGAAGTTGATGTACCAACTTACCCAAAAACGGGGCCCACAATTTGGCGTTTCATCTTCCAGGGTTAGGTTTTGGAATGTGAAGGGTTTTTCCCTTATTTCTCAACAATAAATAGGCCTTCGAGCCTCATTGTAAGACAGTTCAGAGGCATGTAGCCACACATCTCTTCTCA
>APFE030349218.1:0-13197 GCA_000404065.3 Pinus taeda | reverse complement strand
ATGCCTGCACCTTTACATCCGTTACCCGATTACCCCGAAAAATGGCTACCCAAGTTCAATCCAGATGCTGGAACCTCAGCAGAAGAACACATAAAGAATTTTATGTTGTCAGTCAATCTAAAGGGAGTCACTAAAGAAGATGTGGTAGTAAGATTATTTCCCTATACACTGCAAGGATCTGCAGGGTCTTGGTATTTTTCCTTGCCCTCTGGATCCCTCACAAGTTGGAATATCTTCCAGGAAAAATTTCTCACCAAATACAGCGATGATAGATCCTTGGCTACACTCGTCCATGACCTTTCCAATTTAAGGATCGAGTCAAGAGAACCCATTAAGGAGTTCAACTCCCAATTCAACAAACTCTTGAACAAAATCCCCATCGATGATAAGCCAAGCGAACAAGTTAGAAGTGAGTGGTATATCACTGCCTTACCGTCAAACATAGCCATATTTTTGGATAGGGCTAAACAGCCTACAGTGGCCGAAAACATGAAGGAAGCACTCACTGTAGAAAAAGGTGTAATCGCTTTAGAAAAGAAAACTGCCCTGGAAGAACGAAAATATAAAAAAGTGTCCTTTAAAGATGACTCGAAGAAAAAGATCACTAAGGATTCATATGACATGGAGGGCCTTCAGAAAGTCCTTAAAACCATGTCGAACGAAATGGTTGAGATCAAGAAACAAGTATCAGAGTCCTCAACGAAGAAACCATATAGGAATTTCAAGAAACCCGAGTCCAAGCCTCCAAATGTTATATCATATGCAGACTCGAATCCTGAAGAAGAAGAAGAGGAAGAAACAATTACACCATCCGAAGAAGAAGAAGAGGAAGTAGTTGAATGCCACGGGATGTGGGACTTTATACTCCCTAATTCCGATACTGACGCTGAGCAAGAAGCCTTTCCTGTCACTACAAGGAGTAAAGCTACTCCCGAACCTGTTCAAGCTAATCCAAAGAAAAGGAGTGTTGGAACTAATACTGCAAAGGAAAAGGTATCTGCAAGGAAGCCAGCTGTGAGCTACACTGATACACCTCAAAACTCTCAACTGTACCTGCCAACCAACAAGATGACAATGGTTCCCATAGCCTTGGTAACATTGTAAGGACCATATCGGAGTGGTTCACTGGACATGTGTTACACAGTTAACCAAATGAGTCAATCTATGGTTAAGCCTACGAAACTATATTGGAAGACAGCCAAACATGTGTTGAGATACCTCAGAGGCACCACTCGGATTGGTCTTTGGTACACACAGACAGAGGGAGTGAAGCTTCAAGTCTTCACCGATGCGGATTGGGTGGGGAGTCCATCCGACAGGAAGAGCACATCAGGCGGGATCTTTAGTATTGGGTCAGAAGATGTTTCTTGGTACAACAGGAAACAGAGATCAATTGCACTCAGTTTAGTAGAAGCAAAGTACATGGTTGCTAGTCAAGCAACTTGTGAGGCTATTTGGATGAGGAAGATTCATGTTGGTTTGTTTGGTCAACAAATGGATTCAATAATGATTTATTCTAACAATTAAATTTGTATCAAACTCTCCGATAATCTAGTTTTTCATGATCGATCCAAGCATATTGATATTCGGTATCATCATCTTTGAAATTGTGTGCAGAGGAGAACCATCTTGCTGGAGTACATTCCCTCATAGGAGTAGGATGCAGATATTTTGACAAAGGCCTTGTCAAGATGCAAATTTGAGTTTCATAGAGGCAAAATCAGAGTAGAAGATAATCCCTTTCTTGTTGAGATGAATTGTTAAAAATAGCAACAAGAAATCCTAATTTAATTTGTCCTTGAATTAAATTAGGAATTAAATCGAAATTATATTCTCATAGCAACTTGTAATAGTTAACTAAGTTAATTTGACTTAGTTGGCTTAGTAAATTCGAGTTGGAAGTCTATCTAGAGTCATATAGAGTAATCCCTAAATTTTAGGGGCCCAGGTTGATTTCTTTTGAGTTGTAATTAATTAACTCAGACTAACTAAGCTAAAGTCAGTTAAACTAGTTCAATCAATTGGCGGAACTAGTAGAAGGACTAGTAGTGGGGATCAGCTTCAGTGAATCTTCATTGCTCCACCAGTTAACTAAAGATTCACTCATAAATAACTCATGCATGTCAATTCAGAGGAATACCTAGTTGAGATTAGAGTTCAGGGACAATATACTATTAGTTGTATAATTTTCCGAGTTGTACAGATGGTGCATGCTATCAGTAAAAGGCCTACGATGGATTGTGTAGTTGTGGTGAGGGATTTTCCCAATTAAATATGGGTTAATTCCCTTAGGGATTACGCAAGGAAGTAGGGCCTTGGCAGGCAGCATAATTGGTTGAGTGTTGGCTTACGCTGGTTTGTGAAGCAGTGAGATAGATTGTACTTGTGCAGAGATTTTTCGGGTTGAACAAGCATTGTATTTTCTTCTTAGATCTTCTGGTTAATGCAATATAGATAGTCAAGGTTTTGAACAATTACTTTCCCCTTAAAAATATTGTGTTATGTGTGACTGAATTTCTTCCTTTTCTACTTAGTGTTTTCATCGATCAATTTTGGTTTCCACTGATGAGTAGAGTAGATTCTTGTCTTATGTTTTAGCATATCACATAAGTTGTCGAATCTACAAGTAAAAATCTACAAAATCATCAACTTGTTAGACTATGCCTTTATCAAAACCACCATCAATTCATACCAAACATTCATGTCGTACTACTAAAATTTGTAACACGGATGTACATCCATTGCATGATTAATTAATTATTGAAATGTACAATATGCAAGCTAGTAAATTGTCACCTTGTAAAATTTAATTAAATACATGTAAAAATTAAGTAATGAGTTATACATTTAATGCAATTTATGTTTTGCATAGTTAATTAATTAGTTGTGCAATACAATTTTTATAAGATTGTTCAATTAGTTAATCGTCATACAAATTCTATACATTATCGATTCCTTGTCACTCGTACCATTTTGTTCCATAAATATGTACAATCCTATTCCATTGCCAATTTTGTACAAATATTCATCGTACACCCTCTATTATAATCAATTCCTATAATTTTCATAGAATTTTCTATCAAATTTGTGCAATCAGCTACTTCATTTCATACATTGACATCATCTTAGTATGGTCATGTGCCCTCTAAATCCATTTTTAATTTTTAGAATCTATATAGAAAGGTAGTGTTGGGTTATTAAAAAAATGAGTAGTCTAAACAACCGACATTTTTGTTTGGAAATGGTTGGTTTTTTCGTGCAAGTTTTTGTTAAATTTAGTCATAAAATTTAAAAAACTAGGTTACAATTGTCAATTCGTTGAATTTGGGGTGCCCTGGGGTTTTTGATGATACTAAATCTATTTTTACTATGAAAAACGTGATTGAAACACTAAAAATTTAAGATTTCGCAATCCAAAAATTGTAAAATTGTGACAAAAAATATATTTCAGGCGAAATTGTCACCTTAATAAACAATGCCATAGAAAAAATAGATTAATAAATTTGATTACTAATTCTAGACACAATCTTTTCAAACAAAGTCTAATTCTCTTTTCCAAATTTTTATTTTTTGTGGGGTTAGCTTATAAAAAATAAATTATTAAATTTAATATATATATATATATATATATATATATATATATATATATATATAATATATATATAATATATATATATATATATATTAGTAGTGAAAATTCTAAGGTTGTGATAATTTTATATAGTGTTATAAAGGGAAGAAATATTATATTCAATGTATTATTCAACTTTTATAGTATATCAAGCAAATAATTCTTTATTAAAAAAAGTTGGTAGGAAAAATTTTAAATTAAATTATTTATTAAAACAAACATATATGACTATTGTTTCTTGTACTAGGTAAATATTTTCATTATCAATTTTATTGATGTATATCTAATAATCATATTCTATTGAAATTTACTTTTTATATGTGTTTATCATTGTAATTTACATATGCATATTTCAAGGGAAAATATCAATATAGGTTTGTACAACCATGACCATGGATATTGTTATGAATAATACTATGAAATAATAGAATTTCAAAATATTTGCCAACGCAACTCCCAATTCAAAGGATAAGGAATATATATATATATATATATATATATATATATAATATATAATTATATATATATATTCAAGTAAAATCAATGCAAGGAAGATTATAACAAAAACATCAAACTTATATTAAAGTTCATAAAACTAAAAATTCATAAATTGAGAAATCCTTGTAGCCAAAATCTATATAGAAGTTCATAATTAAGGAAATGCATTTAATTATGAATCATATAATATATTCTGGTAAAAAATAAGGAAAAATACTTAGAAAATATATATATGATATCTTCTTAAGTCAAATATACATTTCTTTGTTTATGGATTAACACCAAAACACGACATGATGCATAACAAAGGAAACACATATACTTTAGAAGTTGCAATGGATATTCTTCAATACTCAACGTCAACTATAAAAAGTTCAATACTAAAGGAAAAGTATTAAACCAAATTTCAAATTAATTTCTAACTATATATTTCACCATTTAAGTTGTATCCAACACATTGTGCTATATTCCTTCAAACCTATGTTAAAATCAATAATTAAAATTTTATAAATTGAAAAATATATGTACCAAAATTTATATAAAAATTCATAAAAAACACTTGTAATCATAAATTATGTAATACATTATTGTAAGAAATAAGGTTGCTCAAAAAAATTATATTGTTATCTCAATATTATACCAATCCCTATAACTGTTGAAAAGCCAAATATACATGTATTTGCGTATAGAATATTATAAATAACAAATGCAACATATTAACTCTCAAATCTACAATATATATCTTTCAATACATTTTATAATAAAAAGTCATTACTGCCCTCTTTTGTAAGTATTTGAGGTTTTACTATACAAATTATCAACAAATTAAGTCTTATGCTAAATTTCTTGTTTACTCAAGTAGATTCAATGCAATATTAAACAATTAATATAAATCCATTATTTTTCTCAAGTAAAATTATAAAAGTTCATTGTGTCGAGACGTGCTCTACAACCCAATATGGTGGGTATTGTCATGAATGTATATAACATAATGTTACATTAATAATAATAATATATATATGTTTTCATCTTTGAAAGTGTTTGTGGACATGTCAATAACAACAACAACAAAAAATCAAAATATAACATTTCAATGTCCACCTTATGTAAAATATATATATGGAGATAGCGAGAGAGCATAGATTCATCTTAACTTTGGATATATCATGTCCCAAAGAAGGATCAAATCCTTAGAAATGCAAACCTCTTTTTAGAATGCAAAACTTGAGGAAATGGTTACATCTCAAGGGATTTGATTGCTCTCTCTACATGATACATCTAGAGTTAAGATGGATATATTCTTAGTATAAATGTATATTTCGGGTAAAAACCTAATTAGAGAAATTGAGAAATTTTGTTTGATCAAGAAGAATCATATCAATGTAACATTATAATAAAAATACAAAACCCAAAGGCAAAATGCAATTCTCACTATATCTTGGAACATTAAAATTATATATCCAACAATGGAGTAAATCAAACCTTAAAATAGGCTTTATCACATCAAATATGATGGATGAATACCATGGGTCACTAAATATTGTGGGATTTAAAACTACAAATGGTGAAAATATATCATATTTGCTTAAAAATAGGTGAATATGATTCCAAATTTCTCATCTGTTTGAAAATAGGAAAATTGATTCCTTGTGAAATATATGGTGTGGTTATTTATACCTAAAAATAATAATAGGGTTTTGAAATAAGGAGAATATGAGATATTTAAATCATATAAAATATTCGCCAACCTCAATGTTATTTCAAAAATTCACCCTTTTCCTACATTTCACCACTAAAGAATACCATGCATATTATGATATAGAAGTCAAAAAATAAGAGAAAAAAGGTGGAGTCCACAAAGAAAAAAACCAACCCCAAGATGGTTAGCAATGATGAATTACAGACAAATGTTAATCGATGTAGAGATAAAGTCAATAATATAAGAGATTGTTTTGGCAATGTTGAAAATGGGCATAAAGAGTTAAGAGAAGGACAAAAACAATTAAGAGAAGTACACAATTAATTAAGGGATAAAATTCATAAATTCATAAAAAAAAAGGAAGACAAAATTGATAGGTTAATAAAGAATCTAAGAATGGATGGAAAACCATATCAATAATGAAAAATGATCATAATGATGAAATATCAAGGATACTTAATAATAATAATGAAAGAATTGCCTAATTAATAATTGAAACGATAAATGGAACATTTGCATAACCCTTAGCGAAAATAATTGAAAAAAAAATCAATGCTCAACATGAAGTTGATTTTGGGTTTTCAAAGAAGACAACAAGCAATTATAATGCAACATGCAATTACAACACCATTAAAAATTAACAATCAGAAGGAGAAAAAAAAGGGAATCAATTGCCATAAATCTAATGAAAAAATGGACTCTGGGACATAGATCTGAAAAGGTTTCATTAATATACTATAAAATGGTGGATAGGAAGAAAGTACATGTCTATAAACTAGATGATGAAATCATTATATCATACAACCCATATTTTAACTATGATGAAATACTGCAAAACACTTCACTAATGTCAATCCCATGCATCTAACAAAATAAAAATGAAGAAAATGAACTTCAAAGAAAAATAATTACTTTAAAAGACCAAATACAAAATACATTCAACCACATCTCACAAAGGATAAGATCCAATCACCAATAAAAATAGAAAGGAAGCCTACAATTACACAAGCAACCATGATAGAGAAACCATTACCTAAGACTAAATCTTAAGGGGCCCATAAAAGAGAGAAATATGTTAATACTCATAGATCTAGCAATACTCATAATTGTGTATATATTGTTGTTTCTAAACAACTTAACCTCTTTGTGTACCCCATAAAGGACCTCACCATTATGGTCGTTATTAGAAAAATTGTCAAAGAAATAGGAAGGTATCATAAAGTCTCAATTCAAATACAAGAATTGAAACTACAAATAGGGCTCTACATTATACCACTTGAAGAAATGGATATGGTGTTAGGTGCGGAATGGTTGATGTAGTTGGCAGGTTATACCACAAACCTTGAAGAACAATTCATCAAATTTAATTGGTAAGGTCAACATTATAATTATATGGTGATGAAGGTTACACCCTTAAGAAGAATCAACTAAAATTAATAAAAGTGGTCAAGAAACACAATCAAACATACAACAACGTAAGAAAAAGAAATATAGTGCTAAGAAGAATAAAAATTTCATGTTAAACAATCATGTCAAAAGTCTTCAGAGTATGATGCAAACGATACAAAGGAACCTCACCAACACATGAGGAATAAATGAAGGCAACCCCATAAAAATAGATAAACTCCATTAAACGATACAAAGGAACCTCACCAACACATGAGGAATAAATGAAGGCAACCCCATAAAAATAGATAAACTCCATTCCACCACAAAAACACAATCAGCCAGAGATAATCCAATTTCTTATGAATTAAGGGTAAAGAATTCCTTAATGGAGTAGTAATGTCATAAACATAATAATAGTAAAAATATATTAAATACTCATAATATAATTAATTTAATGAAAGACCAAAGGGAACATGCCCCTTCACCATGTGACTAATCATTGCGTATAAGTATATTGTCATGAGGTTTGTTGTAACATCATCATTTCTTATTCATTTTATCAACCAATTATTATTTAATGTATATTTTTGAAATCTTCCTGCAATTTTAGACATAAGTGGGCCCACATATTGTTAATATTTTAATCAATAGTTATATATTGAGTAAAAGGTTATGTAATGTAACTTGTCAAAACTTGTTATTTTATTTGGAGTTTTGCTCTAGGATTTTTCCCCCTTTAAGCTGCAAGTGAACATATCTCTCTATTTTTTAGTATCATTAATACAAGATATATTTATCAGGGTTTATCTAGTTTATCTTATGTTCTTTGGGCTTTTTGTTATTTTCTCAATGATTACTCTAAAGTTTTTAGGTTAATTGCATTATATCCATGCAATACTACTATCTCGTCTATGAATAATCTTGTAATCTCTAGTGTTTGATAAGTGGTCTTACTAGAATAAAATGTGCACGTTTGGTCAAAGAGTCAATTAGTACAAAAATAAAATTGTCTCCTAAATAAGTTATACTTAACCCAACTGTAAAATAAATCAAAATTACTTCCCACTTAAATTTATATATTGGATCTAGTTGCAACAATCCTATTGGATGCCAATATTCAAAATTCACTTGTTGGAACTTTAGACATCTAGCTACATAGTCAACTATATGTTTCTTCATTCCCTTCCAAAAGAATAATTATTTCAAATTTGCATTCATCTACTTTACTTTTGGATGATCCATGTAAATTTTTATGCAAGCTTTTCTTAAGATTAAATTTTGAATTTGATAATTTGTTAGTAAATAAGTGCTTCCACATAATCTTAATAAATTGTCATCATCCAATGTATATCCTTCTTATTCCAAATATCCATCACTTCATTTTCTAAGTCTAATTTGATTTCTTTAAACCATTCATATTCTAGTCCTAACTTCAATATATTTTTCACAAATTCATCTTTGATGACAAAATCAAGAAAATGCATGACATAAGACTTAAAGTTGTTGCTACTCTATTTACCACTTTTTTAATGTATGATATATGAAAATCATACTTATCAAATGATCTTAACTCAAGTGGTTTGGAATAATTTATTTCCCCAATTATGGTGGTTCAAGTCTTCAGTGACATGTTTCAATTGTCCCATTTGTGGTATTTATGAAATAGTTGTAATTGGTGCAATAATGGTAATTGATATTTTGAAGTCACTGATACTCCAGAAAATTCTCGTTCAATATATATTATTATATATATATATATATAGATATCAAAAATCATAACCATTTAATAATTATGACACAGCCTTTAACCTAGTATTCAAATTACTTATCTTAAATATATGTTAATGTCCATGGTGATATGTGTTCAATTCAAAATTTCTTCCAACTAGGTAAAGCCACCAATTCTTAACACATGTACTATCATCGCAAGTTTTAAATCATGCATCGCATATTTCTCCTCATGCGGTCAAAGTGTTTTTAAAGTGTAGGCAATCGCTCTACCATATTGCATTAGTAATCCACCTAATCCTTCCTTTTGAGCATCTGTACATATCAAAAAATATTGTTTCATATTCAATGCTTTCAATATAAGTGTCATTAGCAATAACTCTCAACATCATTTTGTTTATAAATATTTATTATTCTTCTTATGTAATTGGATTCATAAGCTTTGAAAAACCTTCTACAAGCCTTCTTTAATATCCAACCAAACCATAAAGCCACCTACTTCATGCACAATTGTAAGTGTTTTCCATTTCATAATTGCATCTATCTTTGTTTAACCTACCACTACTACTTCTCTCAATATTATATGTCCCAAATAATGAATCTTTGATTCATAAAATGAACATTTAGGAAGTTTACCATATAATGTATTCTCTCTCAGACATTATAATAATTTTCTTAAATATTCTTCATGTTCCGTTGATATGCTAGAGTATATTAGATTATGATTCAAAAACACTTGCACAACCTCATCCAGGTATTTTTGAAACACTCCATTCATTAAACTCATAAACACACCATATGCATTTTTTAAACCAATATGTGATACTATAAATTCATAGTGACCAAATGACATCCCAAATATTACCTTAGGAATATCCTATGGAAGTTATGTTACCAATTGAGTGCAAAACTCCATCACTTAGACTAGCTATCCAATTACTCCTTGCTATTTCTGTTGAGGAAATTAGTTTTCTATACTTAGCACGTATGGATGAGACTCACCAAGATGTCAATATGGCTAATGAGGCTCGTAAGAAATGTATTAAAATACATTTTGATAAAATTTTAATCCTTGAGTCTTTTCAGAAGGTGATTTGATCTTACGATATGAGCAAGAACAAGACAAGCTAGGAGCCGACAAATTCAAGCCTATGTGGCATGGCCCCTACATTGTAAAACATGCACTTGAAAAATTCATTTATGAGCTAGTTGATTATGATGGAATTCCTTTATCCGAGGCCAAAAATGGGCTTTATCTAGAAAAGTAATATGCTTAACTTTCTACATGGGTACTTTGTACATAATTGTACTTTAGTTTTTGGTGTGTTGCATTTTATTTTTGCGAATGGTTTTTATCTTTGTTTCTTACCTCGTGTTGCACTTGGTTTGCATATGTCAACGTACTCTTCACCTTATATTAGCTTTATTGATGGTGCTAGTTGTAGTACTTAGAACCTTTCGTATGTTTCTTGGGAAATATTCACGCCTAATGATGAGTTAGTGTTAGGTCCCTATAATACTAGTGATGCCCCCATTACTATTGTAATTGTATCTCTTATTAATATTGTTGTGCCCCTATTGTCCCCATATTGTTATTATTGTGCCCCATAGAATCCCTATATTGTTATTTTCGGTATCGGTTCATCAGTGGTTTGTTTTATTGCTTGGCAAGTTAGTTAGCTAGCGATGTGCCTTTATATTATTATTGTTAGGTCGGCTTGGTTATATTGTGACCCCTTAGACTCCTATATATAGAAATGAGGTTTTGTCATAATCATCCAAGAATTGTTCATTTGTGTAATGTAAAGGAGGTTGCCCCCTCGAAGAGGCTGAATTCTAAGGCGTTCAACTATATTTTCTATCTTTTTGTGAACTGGTTTCATAACATTTGGTATCAGAGCTTTGAATTCTACGGTTTCACTGCTCCAAACAGGTCATCATGGAATTTGCGCCATAACTTTTTTCTATGATGTTTCAGGTGCTAACAAAAACCATTTGGACTGAAATTGTTATGAACCTCGAGTCCACATTTTAGAGCTTTTTGTGCTATATTTGTGGAGATATGATCTAAGGAAGTTGGCCTTTTGGCAGACTCCCGAATTTCATTCCAAACAGGTGACCTGGGGAAAATCGTCATAACTTTTGTTTTGAGCATCAGATTGAAATTTCATAAGAAGTTGCAGAAAGAGGATGGACTATAGTTTCGTGTGTATACTTTTTAGTTACTAAGGTCAAAACATTCACACATGGCACTTCATACAAGTTCTCTCTTCTGGAAAGGTTTATAATCAGGTCATCTTGGGAGATTGTGCATAACTCTGCCTTGGAGAATCTAAATTTGATCAGACTGGTGGCATTGGAAAGAGAACACATAGGGCTACTGTAGGTTTTTATTTCAGAACTGGATGATCCAAAATTAAAGAGATACATCAGATTCAATATTGAGCTCCTACAAAGTGAAAAAAGGTGTGTAGTTTTTTTTTTTTTTTGCATAAGCTTGGTTGAAAATTAAGTCCCTGGAAGGAAATTTAAAGGGCATAGAAAGAATATTTATCAGTAATTGATGCCTTGAGGAAAGAAATGCAAACAACCCTAGTAAGCAATCTGAAAGCTCTAGCATGACTCAATGAAGAAGAGGAAGAAATGCAACATGAATATATCAAAATTACGAGACCAGTGCAACAAATGTGCACTCGCACGAAAAAGTAACAGAATCTAAGATGGATGGTTTAAAGAAAAGATTAGAAGATAAGATGGATGGCAAATGGAAGCTTAAGATGATGGCATTGGATTGCCTAAGAATGGAGATGGCATGGATTGATAAGATGGAAGAATTGAAGATAAAAATTGAATAAGTTGGCTACAAGAAATGGTCACTAAAGGTGAAAGGGTAGTAAAGGAAACTCATGATGAGAACAAAAGAAATGTTAATCATGATTTCATAGAATCTAATGTTGGATCGAAGACCCCCCATATTCCAAAAATTGATACGAGGAAGTTTGATGGCAAGGATCCCGCAACATGGATACTAAAGATGGAGCAATTTTTCAATCTCCATAATGTGAAAAAACACACAAAAGGTACATATTGCAACTTTATATTTGGAACCAAATCAATTTGTATGGTATTGATGGCTTTGCTCTCGTAAACCAATTGTCACTTGGGCAATTTTTATGGAAGAAATGACAGCACATTATGAGGATACAAAAAGCAACACCTTTTTTAGCCAATTGAGAAGTCTCAAACAAAAGGGTTCAATGATGGAGCACATTGAGGAGTTCCAAAATTGAACATAAGGGTAAAAGATATTCTAGAGGAGCATAGGATTGATGTGTTCATAGGGACTTTAAAGGATAATATCCAATATGATGTTCGCCTTTGGGAACCTGATTCATTGGAGAAGGCATTCAAGTTAGCAAGAAAAATGGAAAGCAAAATTATGGCAACCAGGAAGCCTACCACTCTCACAACTATAAAGATGGAAGTGTTGTTGCCCCTAGCCTTCCACAACCTATAAGGTTGACACCACAACAATTGAAAGAAAAAAGAGCAAAAGGGCTTTGTTACAGTTGTGATAGAAAATACACTAAAGGTCATAAGTGTGCTGAGAAGAAAATATTCTACATAGGTTGTGAAGAGGAAGAAGAAAAGGAACAAGAAAGGTCAAAAGAAGAGGATATCCCAGGAACAAAGCCTAGATGAAGAACAAATGAATCCGACCATATCTTGTAATGCATTGGCGGGAATTACCACTCCTCAAACCATCAAGATAGAAGGACAAATCAAGAAGAAAAAGGTAATAGTGTTGATTGATTCAGGAAGTACCCACATTTTTATTCATTGTAAGGTAGCAAAAGAATTGAATTGCTTCTTATATCCAGCACCAGAGTGTCAAGTGATGGTTGCAAATGAGGAACGATAAATTTCTCTGGAAAGTGTCATAATATCAAGCTATCCATGGGAGAATATGTATTGAAAAGCCCAATGCTTTCCATTCCAATGGGAGGTGCTAATGTTGTACTAGGAGTTCAATGGCTACAATCCTTGTGTACAATAACTTTTAACTTTCAAGAACTTTTCATGAAATTTTATGTGGAAGGAAAGGAATTTGAATTAAGGGGTATTGCAGGGAAATCGGGAAAGATAATAAGCTTTAATGGTATGACAAAGCTTCTAAAAAAAGGAACAATGAGGTGTAATTGCACAATTATGTTCGCTAGATGTTTCCACATCGAAATCATCTATTTCTCCA
>APFE030349208.1:809-11840 GCA_000404065.3 Pinus taeda | reverse complement strand
TCTATTGATGTCATAATGATGATAGCCTTGATCTATATGTATGGTTCCATTAAGGTTATGATGATGCTAGCCATGATGGAGGTATCCCCTATGTTAGCTACTTACATTAGTTCTGGTTCACAATGAACGGTGATGCGAATGACCAGGTGATGGTAATTAATGAGATTATGACAATGACTAACACTGAAAAACCTGGTTACTGATTATTATTGAGTATGGCAGGAAAACTACCAGAGGCACTCGCACATGACGAGTTGACAACACCTAGTTTGATGAAAATTTATAATATTTATCTTGGAAAGTCTAATTGATTTTGAAACCTACTATATATGGTTCTCTATATTCTGATGATATGTTACTGGTTGCAGGCACTGATGAGTTGCTTGGCCGAATGACTCACATATGGGTGATGGGGTTGTACAGGTGGATGGAACTACATGGGAGGGGTGGGACAGAGTCCCTGATCTCACCCACTAGCGCTCCCACCGTGACTTGGGCTGGAAGGGTTGAAACACCTTCGCCTTGAAGATTACGATGCCATGAGGGCAGGTAGCAAAGTGGGGTCGCTCATGAGGAACCTACTGGGGGGCGTGCATCAAGGCGGATTCCTTGATCCCCGGCACCATTAGTCTCACTATGGCAGGCAACATAAGAGACGATAGTGGTCTATGACGTTGCATGATATTTTCCCCTCGTAGTCACTGGATTCTTGAAGGGCAAGTGGTGTGGCACCCTTGGAATTTCAGGGGAAATTCATGAAGGGCACGACCAACTTGGCACCCTTGGCATCACAATTAAACTGTTAAGCTGGCACGCTTGGAACTTCTAGGGAAGTTCTTGAAGGGCACAACCAAACGTGGCACCCTTGGAATTTCAGGGGAAATTATTGAAGGGCACGACCAACTTGGCACCCTTGGCATCACAATTAAACTGTTAAGGTGTGGCACCCTTGGAACTTCTAGGGAAGTTCTGGAAGGGCACAACCAAACTTGGCACCCTTGGAATCATTAAAAATAAATAATAATAAATAAATATAAGTAAGGAATGAAAACTAGGTAAAGTTACATCAAGGGAAAATGATGATTGGAAACTAAGGAAATTAAATCAAAAATAAAAACTTGGAATAAGGAAGGATCTAGGGAAGCAATAAATAGAGTTACCTTAAAATTCTACCCTCCCCTTGTGGGAAAATCTTAGGAGATTTAGTGGTTACATTAGATAAAAAGGGGGAAGACCAAACATATGTAAGGATAAAGATAGATTAATCCTAAACCAAATTTAAACTTAATTAGAAAGAGAGGTTGAAATTAAAATAAGAAAAAATTAAATTTAGAGAAATGTAGAAGAAGCTCCCATGTGGCATCCAAACCAGCATTAAGGAATATCCCTCTAAGAGATAAAACTGGAGTTAATTTAGCGAAGTAGATTGGGGATAAATTCTTAACTCATTAATTGACTCCAAGTAATAAACTCAATTTAAGGAATAAAAGGGGGGAATAAAGAGACATCTAGGAGCAGAAATAGGAATCTTGTGGGGTGAGGAAAATATTAGTTTTAAGTAAAAAGATAAGTAAATAATTTTGGGTGACCCTTGATGAGAGAATGACACATGGGTGGGTGAATGATCAAGCTATTAAAAAGAAAAAATATTATAATTATGCATGACATGCCAAGTGTCGTCTATGAGAAATCTTATAAAATAAGGGGCAGGCCATGGTAGAAGGGACCTTTTTGGGAACCCTATTTTTGGATGGATGATATGTTGTGAAAGAAGTGACTGTGAAGCTATAGTGAGTTTGGTGAGGTAGAGGGTTTTAGAGAGGGGACTCTTGAGCTATGGTTGCTCTCCTCTACCAGCTAGATTCTTCCTCCATTGTACAACCACATTGCAGCTCGGGGGTCTGCGGGGAAGAGGAGTACCCAAGGAGTAGGCTGGGAGGTAAACCGGTGGGTCTTGATTCGGATCAAGCGCGTCATCAAACACTCGCAGAAGTGACCAGCAATGAGGAAATAACAGCGACAACAGAGCAAGCGAAGTCTCGCCTCTCCGGTGTACGGTACATGTGTATTTTTTTATTACTTTACCTTAGATTAAAAGTATATAAATGTGGCATTATGTTCCTGTAATGAGCATTAGCGATGTGTGTGTCGATTGAATTGAAATCTCAATGTGTTTGTTTTTCGATTTTAATTGTTGTGTAAAAAAAAATAAAATGTGCTTGATATATATATATAGTTGTAGTTGGGTCATTTCACTGTTTTAGCTAGGTCGTTTCATTTGGTATCAAAGCTTAGGTTCACAGACTGGGCCAAAGATCAGTTATTATATGATAGCAAAAAAAATAAAAATTAATAACAATATGACAGTCAAATGTCATCCATTAGAAATAGTTAACCCAACAGGAAGATACTTTGATAAACTTTCTCACACGCGCTTGATAGTGTTGTTTTTGGATGCTAATAAAAAAGCTTCAATACTGGTGTGACTGAACAAACCAACCTAGCGAGGATAATATGTCAACTGATCTGCAGACAATTTTCTAAAAGCTTTGCCTCTGAGATTTTGTCAAAAACCAGATCTTTCAAGTTTGATTTCCTCTTCAGCAGAGGATATGATCGATTCATCTGAAATGATAAGCCTAAAATGTTTGTTTCTACATGCCCAGCGTATAATATCTTTGGGCCCAACCTGTGTATAATTTCAATTTATATCCAACTTATGCTTTAATTTGAGCCGGCACAGTCTCCATCTTTGTCTTCATCGAGATATTCCAGCTGCTTCTCCATTGAATTGTTCACCAAACATCGTTGGTTGAAGCACGGAGCATTCTGTTTTCAATCTTATTTTCACTGATCGCTTTATCATTAGTCATCACTTCATAACTTTGTTCTTTGGTCCCTCTTATCAATCATTGTGGTGAGGACATGTCCAGTCATCTACACTTGCCTCCCACATCTGGAGGTAATGGCAACTCCTGATCTTTTTCTTCTATTATGATCCAGATAGTTCCGATGATTTGATTTGGTCCCAGTAATGTTTTGTAGCAACTGTGCATGATCATTATTAAATTTGGAACTTGAAACTGAATACAATATGGCAGTCACCTGTACTATTATAACAAAGGAAATCTCCCAAGTCCTAGCATGAATGAGGTGAATGATACAAAGTTCAAACTACGCTTCACAAAGAAAACCCTCCTTCGACCTGCTCTTCTGTAGATTGGAAACTTTGAGGTAAGGATAAACCCAGCCCAGCTCTATCATTCAAGATAAAATCATGGACTACTTTCTCTATTTTGCTGTTAAAGGGTCACTTCATCCCTTCTATCAAAAACACACAAATTGTGGCATCTGTAAACAGAAAATTGTCACTGAAATATTCCCAGAAGACCACCATTTCTCGCTGCTTACTGATATTACCACTACATTACATGTGTTCCAGGCAAATCTGAGAGTTATTTTACAAAAATACAGGCAACTAATTACTGGAAATCTGTTGGTGTAGCTTCTGATGTATAAAACTAAACCTCTACTACATAACAGTCATCCACTGAGAAATTCTAACCATCTGTTCACTGAATCATAAATGTGACAGGTGTCTTTAATGTTTAACTCTTTCAAACAGGCTCACAGCAAAGAACTCTTGAGACATCTCAACTTGACTAAGCACTTCATTGACATTCAGGTTGTAAACAACAACATAGCTCATGAGTAGATCCTTCCCACCTCTAAAACTCTTGATAGCTGCCATCGTTTGCTGTCGCTAGTTTTTTTTTTTGTTACTGAATGGTGTATAGCGGAAAAGTTGGGCTCAGAAAGAATGAATAAAATTAAAATAGTGGGTCAATCAGAGGTTGAAAACAGTTTTTATGGCCAATTAATGCTTGGAAAAGGAGTTTCTGCTAGTCTTGATGAACATTTAGCTAATGAGGCAATGAAAGTTGTTGCTGCTGAGAAGCAAAGAGTAGCAAAGGAGGTGGCTTCGAGGTTGACATTGTTTTAGCTTACTCTGCACTCTCTCGCTTCTCCAATTCCTTTACCCAAACACAGATTTATGCAAGAACTCTAAAAATATCCTCCTGTTCAATTAAAACAAAAACAACCTTTTAAAAAAAAAAACCAGAACATTCACATCTGAAAACCAGAAAAGTTGTATGTATTTAAGGACTGTGTAACGTCTAATTATAAGTGTGTATGTCTTCATTCTTGTTTGACTCCCCATCGTCACCGTCATCATGGTGATCCATAAAATTCTGCTCATCGTCAGAGAAATATATGTTTTTCGGTGCCTCAGCAAAATAGGCATTCCACTCCTCTGCAAATTACGTGCATCAACGACATCAAAATTTCTTTGAATGTAATTCAAAAATTGACAGTAAAATGGTCAGTTACAAAAGTATACCTTGCCATGTCAATTTCAAACTTACTTAATTACCTGAACTACGCAAAGGTTTTGAGACCTTGTCCATAATTTGTAATATCCTTCACATAGATCTTGAACGAATCCATGTGATTATTAATCCGTTTATTGTGGTCTTGTTGACGGGTATTCAATTATGGAATTGAAACTGACAGTTAGACAATGTATCATGTACGTAGGGATTCACGAATTTACGCTCCAAAAAAATATTAATAATATCCCTACCTCCATGGAAGCAGATCGCATCTGAATACTTCACCATTAAACCACTTTTTGTTCCAACCATTAGCAACTATAGTTGACTTGACTGATCTGGCAGTTGATCCTCTGAGACAATTCGATATATTCGCCGTAGTTTTCCAAGAATGAATGCAGTAGACATCCAACAAAGAATAGAGGAGGCTAAGGAGGGCCCAAAGCGAATCCATAATCTATTCCAATATCGTTCATAAAAATTCCATCAATCTCGTCGAATGTACTAATTATAAATTAGGCCTAATTGCTCTGGTTCATCTGCTCAATCGATGGAATAGATTATTGGAGTTATGCACTGCTTCCATCGCTTCTGTGCCGTTATTATTTCTTTGTAACCATTCATCTAGGGTTTCATTACCTTCATAATCCCAGATGAGCTCTTCAAAGTGCTTATCTGATTCATGGGAGGCATAGAGTAGCCATGGAAGTTTCGCTGACAGCATCCTTATGATGTGGATGTTTTCTGATAGAAGCTTTCCATACGAGTAATGCTTATAACAACCCATTATCTGATTGTAGCTTTCCATATAAGCCTAGTACAGTGAGGCCTCATCCTGTGATTCATCTTGCTAACAATAAATGATGACCTGTTTCTCTTCGGCATTATTTAAATTTACAATATCATATGAGCATCGCATCTAGTAATCTGAGCTATCGTGACGTTATGCATATTTTATCCAGACGATCTTCCTGTGAAAGGACCAGTCTTTGCTTCATTCTCCAACTTTAGATTATTTGGGCTGATGGCATTACGGTGTTATTTTTTTATTTTATTTTTCCATTTCAGGAAATGCCTACTGAACTTCTGTATTTACTTATTTGGGGACTATACGTTTCGGTTATGTTTCAGTAAGTTTCAGTAAATTCCGTATGCATTTACTTATTTGTTACCTATCTGTTTGTGTTTTTTTGGTTTGTTATTTGTTATCTTCAGGAAATGCCTTCTGTACTTCTGCATTTACTTATTTGGAGCTTATCTGGGTCCTTGTTGGCCAGCGTAGAATTATTGCAGTTTTATCTTAACCAAGTAAGGCTTGGGAAATGCTATTGTTTTCCAGGTATGCATAGACCAAAATTTGTTGATTTCCTTCTACGCAACACCCATATAGCTTAACAAGATTTTCATATTCGATATCAGAGATAACAGCTATCTCAGTTAAAAGCTCTCGAACACCTTGACTTGATTCAGGAGAAAGCTTCTTTACTGCCGCCAGTGTGCCATCCTTCAAAATTCGATCATCTCCTATTCTGTCTGTGTGCAACATGGAGAAGGGTTCACAACCGAAGATAGGGACAAATGTCTTTCTCACGCTTTAGAATGGGATAAAAGTCTTTTTCACGCTATAGAATAGATGTCACACGAGATGAAAATGGTAGATAAGGGCAGAAAAAGTTTAGTATGGCCTTTAAAAAAAAAAAAAAAACTAAAAACTATAGGTTCGAGTCTTTTCCATAGATCTGAAACCCATAGAGCAGTCTCCATGAAAAATTCAATTTGAAAGTCAATAAGCTTTACTGTGATGTGGACACCCTTTTCATTCCATTGTCAGATACTCCCAAACAAAAGTGCACAAGGAGCACCTTCCAACAATTTCCAAATCATGCACATAAATGACCACGGTTCTGTAATAGCACATGTGTCTATAATTCGGATGAACAAAACTTTATCTTCATTTCTTCAATAGAACTCTATATGCTCCTTTACTTCTTTACTGATATCGTTGTAAGCGAGCTTTCGTACAGACTTTCAAATGAACCAAGCTTATTGTATGCAAGTCTGAGTCGAAGACCATTATTTTCAGGCTCGAGTTCATCTTTCAGCAATCAAAGGTTTTTAAGTTTTTTTTTTATTTAAATCATAGATTCGATTTTTCTTAGTTGCCTGGGTGATTCTAAAGATTCAGATATATTTCTGCCCATATGTTTAATAAATGATAAAGCACCCGTAGTAATTCCATAAAATTCAAAGGTTTTTGAGTTTTTTTTTATTTAAATCACAGATTCGATTTTTCTTAGTTGCCTGGGGTGATTCTAAAGATTCAGATATATTTCTGCCGATATGATTAATAAATGATAAAGCACCTATAGTAAATCCATTAAATTCAAACCTGGGAAGTGCTTTGAATCTAAAAACCCTATGAGGAGATGTGTTGGAAAAGCAACCTTTGCTTTAAAAAAAAAATAAAAAAATAATTTGTCAAAGAAGCTTGTTGAGAGTCCACCAATTGCAATTCAGCTTAATAATTCAATTAAATTGAAATAAACGTGGCTAAAAGAAAATGCACAGCACTACCGAGATTACGCCAACCAGTTTTGTTAGAGTATGAGCATAAATTTTACCTAACGTAAACAAGATTATTTTTAGATTTCTATATAATATATATATATTATATATTGTAGGTTAATCAAGTATTGACGAAATAATATATATATAATATTATATATATATATTATATATATATATATGACTAATTTGGAATTTCAATCTGATAAAGAAATTCAGTTTTTAAACTTATTTATTTGTAAACTCAACTCATTTTATAATTAAATATTAAGAAATTGGAATGTAAATTTAATTACTACTTAAACTAAATTGATGGAATCAAATTTAAAAAAAAATATATATATATCTAAGTTTACTTGACTTACATTAATTATTACTATTTTACTATAAAAAGAGAAAGAGCCTGTTTATTTTTACAAGTTGAAGAAACATGTTTAAAAGTAACACTAAAACAAAAGTTATAATAAACTTATGATCATTGGAGTCACTCTCTGAACAAAAAATTAATGAAATCAAGCAACAAAGTGTCCCCCAAATTGCAGCGTATCCTAATTTAAATTGTTTCTTAGATATAAGAAGTTTTTTTGTTTTTACTTTCCAATGGATCTTATTGGTAACCACCTATATGGCCAACTAAGAATAATGATATGTTTTGAGTATACAAGAAAAATGAAGCCAACTAACCAATGGTCAAGTGGCATCAACTTTTGCGCTGTTATAGGTACCATTACGTTTAACGACAAACCAAAAGGGAGAAGATGGTAGTTTACTTTCTTTTATGTCAAAGAAATGAAGCTGACATTTCTCAGATTGGCAAAGGAAAATTTCTTTTTGGTTTGTGATACAATGAGGAAAAGGAGATGATGCGAATATATTAATCATGGTATTTTAGGTTTTTTTACATAGTCAGTAATTTACCTTGTTTTAAAAGTTTTGAGTCTAGTGGAAATAAGGTCATTAGTTTAAAGAAAACAAATTTGTGTGATGATAACATTTTTCTTGGTATAGATGTTGGGGTCATAATAGAATGTAAAAAAAAAAAAAAAAAAATTATGTGTACAGTAAATCTATCCATTTTAGCATACCAAGCTTGAAGATGATTCTTAAGATTATAGATAGGTTTATTAGGTCACCAAACATGACTAATGTCATTTTTATCATAGCTAGGGTGGTGTTCTATCTAAATTTCTGCTTGAAATCCCCATGCAATAAGGATGACTTAACATTCATCTGATGGATATGTCGTATTTGTAAGGTTACAAAATATATAACAAGGAAGATGTTGTTCACTTTGGCTATTGGGGAAAGTATTCATTTTAGCCAATCCTATTAATTTGAGAAAATTCATTGGTAGCTCATCATGCCCTCGGGAACTTTCAAATCCATTGATGCATATCTAGTTATGCATAACAAGTAAAACGACCCGAATTAAACGAAACTAGTTCCATAAATTGTCTTTTTCATCACACCAAAAACTTAATCTTGACCTCGTCATATGTTAATTTTCTTGGTTTAGGCTTGAAATTAGATGAGTGGTTGGATGTGAAGCATTTTTAATGCTCTAACACTAATCAAGCCATCATTTAAAAAAAAAAATTAATGACGAGTTATAAGTGCCACATTATAGATTGACATATGGACATTATGTTTTGCGTAGTAATGTCATGGTTAATAAATTAATATTTACATCAATTGTATATAATTTATATATAATGGGATGTATTAAAGAGAAGTCAATAATTAAATACTGATTGCAAAAGGATGTTTTTTTATGGGTACATGAAAATTAGGAATGTGTTTTAAAATATTATTAAATTAATTTGTTTTGAAATTGTTAATAATAAATTGAATTAAATTTTAGTTTTCATAAAGAGAGTGATTGATATAAAAATATATTATAATTGGGATATCATATTTTCAATAGGTTGCTATGATCATTTGATAAATTATGCATGAGTAAGTGAAGTGGAGTGGTCACTGGTCACAAGTTGTGATCACTTAAAAGTATCCTTGGGTTTTCTTTGAAAAAGGTTGGGATCTTCTTTGGAGATAAACTTGAGTGATAGCAAGGATGTCACTATCTCTTTCTTGATAGGTGAGGTGTGGTAGGTGTTATAACCACTTTGATTCCTCTTGATAGTTTTTATGTAGCTAAAACAAAATTCTCCCACATTTGCAAATAGAAGACAACTTCCTCGGATTGGGAAGTATGTTTTTGTTTTATTAGCATAACTTCCTTATTAAGAGTATTCTTCTTTATGCCCAATTCAATGCTCAATATATTATCGACTGCATGTTTAGATTCTTCCATTGTTAGGTCATGTGCCACATCATCTCTAACTAGTTGAGACACTAACATCATTACTTACTAGGATATTATCTATAAGTAAGTAATGTGGTGATGTTTCAAAAAGTTTCTTGGTTGGATGAACTCCTAGGAACTATTCATGGAACACTACATGACACACAATCACTTGCTTTGTAATTTATCTAATTAATTATTTAATTACAATTGCTAATAAGAATATTTTAATTTTTAGCACTTTTGACATCAAAGTCCTTCATCTTTTACTAGCTTGTGAGCTTAAGTTCACCATTTGAATTTCTTATTCTTAACTTGTCCACCTCTTTCGACATTTTTCTGCCTATGGCCCAAATACAATGCTACAATTATCATTTTAGGGAATATACTGACAAGGGTCCAAAATAACACTTATTAAGATATTGGGGAAAATATTGCAGAAATATCAGAAGGGATAACTTAGAATTTAAGACTCTTTGAAAAATATCAAACGTATGGATAATTTATATGATCTTTTCTTCTACGACAATATTATTGCAACATCTATGACAGTGAACTTTACCATATGTAATGATGATCATACAAATCACTTGTGTACCTGACATTGTCACTTATAGGGTCATATGGACGTAGTTGGAAATGACCTACTATAATTGGAAGCTACAGGGTTACAGTGTGTGAATGACTTTACTTGGTCGAATGCATCATATATTAATTTGTACCATGAGATGAATATTGATTGTGATCGTCCTGCTTCTTGTTTTGATTGTTTCTAAATACATAAATAATTATGGTTTGCAATGATCACAGATATAGTCCTTTAGTTATAACGGAATTTGTGGTATAGATACCTTGGGAAAATTATAGCCTGCCCACCAGAAGATTGGCAAGAATTTCAGGAAGAGTTCCTAAGATTATGTGTTGTCGTTTCTTCTTTATGTTCTAAGGACTTCGGGACGAAGTCCATTGTTAAGAGGGGGTGTATGTAGTGCCCACCCTAGTTTCCTAACTCTAATATGACATTACCTTGCATACTTTAGTCTATGAGTAACTCAGGCTGAAGATCTAGAAACGTGACTCTATTATGAGCGAATGTGATGGTTATGTATGTTCTTTATTAATATTATGGTTACGATATAATTAATGGTTATGTGTATTCTCTATTGATATCCTGATGGTGATAGTAGTAAAGGATATACATGTTTCTATTGATGTTATAATGAGTATAGCCTTGATCTATATGTATGGTTCCATTAAGGTTATGATGATGCTAGCCATGATGGAGGTATCCCTTATGTTAGCTACTTACATTAGTTCTGGTTCACAATGAACGGTGATGTGAATTACCAGGTCATGGTAATTAATGCTATTATGACGATGACTAACACTGAAAAACCTGGTTACTGATTATTATTGAGTATGGCAGGAAAACCACCAAAGGAACTCACACATGACGAGTTGATGACACCTAGTTTGATGAAAATTTATATTATTTTATCTTTGAAATTCTAATCGATTTTGAAACTTGCTATATATGGCTATCTATATTGTGATGATATGTTAATTGTTCCAGGCACATATGAGTTGCTTGGCCGAATGACTCACATATGGGTGATGGGGTTGGACAGGTGGATGGAACTTCATGGGAGGGGTGGGACAGAGTCCCTGATCTCACCCACTAACACTCCTGCCGTGACTTGGGCTGGAAGAGTTGAAACACCTTCGCCTTGAAGATCACGATGCCATGAGGGCAGGTCCCAAAGTTGGGTC
>APFE030349198.1:58178-71826 GCA_000404065.3 Pinus taeda | reverse complement strand
CATGACAGTTCAGCTACAGCTGTTCCAAACTCTGCTCCTCTTCCACAACAGCAACAACAACAACAGATCGTGAAATGCAAACACTGTGATCGAGTTGGCCATATGAAAGATCACTGTTTTGATCTTCATCCATGTAAGCACTGTCATAAAACCAGTCATTCTTCAAACAGATGCTTCAAAAACAATCGTCCTGCAAGAACAAAGATTCATCTAGGATGGATCGCTTCTTGGCAATGGGCATCAACAGCTAAGAAGATATTTCAAACACATGTCAGGACTTGTTCTAGAATATTGAACATTCTTGCAGTTGAGTTTTCTCCATCTTCTCACCTTGTATCTGACAGGGGGGGAAATGATGGTCATCTACAAGCTTCAAAGCCACATCAAGCAAGCCTGAGCCACAAACCCTGCCACACAGTTTCAGAGTTGTAGCCAGAGACAAAGATGCCTGAACATGCCCCTTCAGTTGGCGATCTTGGGACACTTCCTCTAGCAGAAGACTTCAGCTTCTTTGCCAAGTTTTTGGAAAGAGTTTTTCCGGAGCAATTGAGAACACTTCCTCTAGCAGAAGACTCCAGCTTCTTGCCAGTTTTGGAAGAGTTCCAGGAATTGCATAAGCATTCCAGAGTTGTTGGTCATCCTTAAACCATCACAGGTTAAGACTTCCCTTTTCAGGTTGAAGTTTTACCTTTTATGTGGGGTGAGGCCTCCCTTTTACGGTTGAAGGTTTCCCTCTTTAAAACAATAGGATCACTTTCTCTAGCAAAAGACTTACAGCTTCTTGCGAAGTTTGGAAGAGTTCCGGGAACTGCACTAAGCGTTCCAGTGTTGGTGGCTATCCTTAAACCGCCGCCCTTTTTTACCAACATTTCATAGAGCACATTCAGCCTAGTGCTGCCATGCATTATTGCACATTTTGTATTACAGCTCTTTTCTTGGACTCATACATAACCCTTCGGATTAGGGGGGGAATGTTGGACACCTAATCCTAAAGGGTTAGCGTGGAAGCCGAATGGACAAAGCAGTCCAAGAGACCTTGGGATGTGAATCCCAACGGCACGCAAATGTACTTAATGTATATCAGATTGTTAATAAAAATGTATCGCATGCTTTATCTTTCCTAATTGTTCTCCCTCACCATGTGTGTTTAACAATTTATTTTTTACGTTCTGTAAAAGAAAATTCATAGTTTCATTGGTGAAATTACATGCTGTAGATGCCCGAAGGCATATGCTGTAAACGTGGCAGTTTATCCACAGTGTTAAGGTAATATTTACAAAAAAACCCCAAAGGGTATACTGTACTGGTTCAAGACCATCAATAAAACAGTTCAAATATTCACCCACACAGGTGTGTATATGCTATCCATATATACAAAAAACATTTTCTCTTAAATACTAATAAGATGCTGTAATCAAAATTTCAAAAAAATTTCTATATCCAAATGCAGATAATTAGGGACTGTTGCCCCCCTGTAGTCTCCCATCGATGTATGGCCTGTGGAAGTAGTGATAGATTCCTGCAGGTGTATGCTTAGCGATCATCCACTCTCCTAGAGGATGATGCGTCACTTCTTTCGATAGCCTGTCTGCAATTTCATGTCTTTCCCTGTAGATATGAGAAACATAAATCTGATCAAAGAATGTTTTGAAAAAAACAATTTGTTCCATAATAGATCTCAATAAAAAGCATTCATATAACATGGTAGAGAATCAAAACTAGAAATAATAAAAAGTAGAGGAGAAATAGAATGAAATGGTCAACAAATGAAGATCAAGGGAATAGTTATTAGAAATAGGAATTTAACGAACTCATTGATAGAGAATCAAAACTAGAAATAATAAAAAGCATAGGAGAAATAGAATGAAATGGTCAACAAATGAAGATCAAGGGAACTTAATTTCTTATCATGAATAGTTATTAGAAATAGGAATTTAACGAACTCATTCATAGAGAATCAAAACTAGAAATAATAAAAAGCAGGAGAAATAATATAAAATGGTAAACAAATGAAGATTATTAAGGGAATTTAATTTCTTATCATGAATAGTTATTAGAAATAATAGTGAAGTTGCTTGTGACAATAATTGGTAAGCTTAAGATAAAGATTTACATAATTATGAGTTAAAAAAAATAGTAAGTAGGAGTGTTAATTGAGGTTAATTACACCTATAATCGATTGGTGTCATAGTTCTGTAGTGCGTGTCTCCTATAGTTTTTTATAGTGTGAAAGTTTTACTATTTCTATCACTTGTAGATGAAAATTTCATTACATTGGTGTATCTATGAAACTCCATGGTGTAATTGCTTATCCTTTATCTTTGCAACAATACTTACTTGAGGTTGATTGGAAAAAAGGAATATTCACTTGCGTGGAAAGCGAAAAACCACAAGTAAACGTGAAAAGTCACGAGGAATCCAAAAGACTCTTTGGAATATGAAACCAAGGGTTATAATTTGATATATCAATATGTATATCATATGAATAACATGAATAATAAACATCACATACTTATGTATGTCTATCCATTTTCATGTGTGTTTCTAACAATGATATCAAAGCTACCACAAGTTTATGCCACGAGGTTGTGGTCTTTCTTCCTCTACCAGGGCATTCTTCTTTACTAGTCTAGGTGATGGGTGATGTTTCTTAGTTTGGCCACTCATTCCATAACCTCTCCCTTGCTTGGTTGGTGCAAACTCCATCAGAACAACATTCCTCTCTCTGCTAAGTGCTCTAAAATCCCTCTCGAGCTTTTCTATTTACATGCTAAATTTCGTTGGGAGGGAAACCTTAAAATTACACATTGAATTCCAATTGGAGTAGATGCCATGATGACTAAACTCTTTTATGGCCCTGTGTACCTAGAATTTTGGATCGAGGTGTGTGGATTGGAACTGTAGTTCAATTGTAGCATTGTTTTTCCTTGCTATTCAAGCCCAGAGCACATTCTAGCATGCAATTTTCTTGGGGTTTTGATTGATTTTTTTTTTTTTCTTTCTTAATTCCATACATTGCAACTGAATTTTTGTTTTGTTTTTTTTTCATTAGAGAATAAAATGAGAGGAAACTGTACATACCCTCCAAAATTTGAGAGTATCAAGGCGTGGCCCCTCTCATAAAGCTAAAATTAAAATCACAACTCTAAAATTCTTCCATTATTTGCAGTCCAAAATCGTCATGAGCTCTCTCTCTCTCTCATCTCAAAGCTCGATAGTGAAGGTTATGGTTTGTGACGAGGCCGGGCCAGAGGTGAAATCCCCATTGGCTATGAATGGTATGGCTGTGATTTTCCATTTACGATGTTGATTTGGATTTCAAGCAAGTGAGGGAGGTTGAAGCTTCTATTATTGAAGAAAAGACAGTCTCTCAAATCCATCTGTTGTGTATTATGAAGGGAAACTAGGGATGCTATTTGTAGTAACCCTATATTACTTACAACAAACACCCTCTTTTTTCTTTCAAAAAATTAAGGGAAACATATCTTCGAGTACTAATTTGACTTCGATAATAGCCCCAAATAGTAATACCATTTTGTTTTTATTAACTCCTATGCTTGAAAGAAAAGAAAGTTTAAATCACAATTTTTTTCTTTAAAAATATAAAGCTCATGAGATAGTCACCATGCACTATATATATAGTGCATGGGGACTATATCATGAGCTTTATATATATGTTTTCTTTCTAAGGAACTTCTGAGATGTCATAATATGCTATAATTATACTCCTCCTCCTGTCATTTTTAGTCCCTTCTGTAGGCACAATGGGGACTATAGTAATCAAAATGGAGGGGGTTAGCATTAAATTCAACTTCTTATTATCATGAACAATCAAAATAACCTAAAGTTTTTAGGCTCCCACTGTATATTTTATTTTCACCATCTTATTTGACCTCTTCCTGAGGTGGCTTAGGCAAACTTAGGTTAAGTTTTGATTCACTTACAAAAATTTGCAAAATTTGTGTTTCATTGGATTAACGATAACGTTAATAGGTAAAATTTTTATGTTAAAATTACACACAACATAGCTCACCACTATACATCGCTAGTAACTACACTTATCACCACTGTAAATTTTTCAAACCTACACTTGTCAGCCTGCATGTTGTAGTGTTGTCGACCACAACTTTTTACTCGCCCAGAGAAGTTGTAATTGTGTTGTGATATTGCCGCTGTTTAATTTCACTTCAGGAAGTCGAGGAGAGCCCTTAAGCAGTGCTGGACGAGGACAGTATAGACCTTAAGCAGCACTAACTGAGGAGAGGAGAGCTCTTAAGTAGCACTAGCGAGGAGAGCTCTGTTCAGTAGACAACCTCACTTAGCTCCCCTATCTTTGTTGCATGCTTTTTGTTGCAAAGACATTCTTTGAGGCATTGAGTTATCACAATCAAGGTATGCTCATATATTCTATATACACAGGATAAGGTTATAAGTGGAGGCATATCTCCCCATCTCAACTGTAAAATATTGAGCCTCTCTACAACCCATGATTTCATGAGGGTTTGATCGAAAATATCCCCATCTCAACAGTAAAATAGAGAGATTATCTACACTCCATGATTTCATGAAGGATCGAAAAAACTATGTGTAGTGGGGCTGAGATAGAAAGCTTAATGATACACATGAAATGACAACGGTTCTCGATAACCTGCCTATTGTATACTATTTAAATTTAGAAAATGAGGTCTCAACTTAGTATTTTGGCTGAGGCACTTAGCGACTACCTCCAACACTGACCAAATAAGAGCAAGACAAAATTATGATTCATGAAGAGTAATACCTGTCTTCCCACAACAATTTCCAACTTTTGTCTATTTTCCTTTTGCTGTAGGGGACATTAGCTTGGATTTTTCAGAACTTTGAATAAAGCTACAAGCGCACCTGAACTGTCTATTTTCCTTTTGCTGCCTTTATTTTTCCTTGCAATATTGAAATCAACTATTGAAGTTAACTATTCTCTTTCTTTGCTTCAATTTCTGAGAGATGTTTACTGTCTCATTCACAGGTGCGCATACTCTCCTCACTCTCATCCACTGCAACCACAATATTATTCACAATCTTAAATATATGCCTTTTAAAAATTTCACCAACTCAAATTGAAAAAAAGGGAAGATGGATTGGCTCGCATCACTGGTTAGTTGCTCTAGTTTTACCTTTGTTTACCCAGTCATGATCCCACAAACGATAGAGGAAGGAGCTATTGCTCCTGTTATTATCCCATAAATGGCCGAGCTAGAGGATCTTTAACATTATTATTCAAAATCGGTAACGACTTGAATAGACAACATTTTTACAACCTCCTGGGTGTAGTTCAAAGCACAGTTTGGGAGAATGTGGAGTAGCAAAGAAGAAATGAAAATGGACGGTCTAATGGGCCACATCACATACAAATGGTTGACATCGAGGGGAATTGAATAGTAAGGTGCATGGCCTTCATGTGGGGTCCACATGGTGCATGAAGGTAGTAGTTTATAATTTTGGTTAGACAAAACACTTTTGTCACTTATAAAGTCTACATGGATTACATGTGCCTCAATGTGAATCCTAGGGACTATGCCGAGGAGGGACTATCAACCATTTTAACTGGCTATGATAAAGATTGTCTGGCCAAAAAACATAGCTTCATAAAGAAGTAACATTAAAAAGGGAGCACGATTGCCATAAACAGAAGTAACCAATAGATGTCATAAACAGGGAGTATGCTTTCCATAAACATGGAGTACACTTTATCATGAGGTAAGGGAACCCAAACAATCTTAGCTCCAATGTTGTTCATTAGGTTGGTTGGTTGCTTCCCATCGCCTTATCTAACCATATTCATTAGCTCTATTAATTAGATTGCTAAAGCCCTACTGAAATCATCAACTAGCTCTATTAATTAGATTGCTAAAGCCCTACTGAATTCATCAAAAACCTCAACTATCCATCCATTGCTATATCCAAATTGAACAACACCATGTTTGTTTTTGGAGCATTGACGAATGTCGAATGTCGTCCCATTGATTCAACATACACATCGATAGTGATGGCACCAAGTCTGTTGTTTGAACATTGATGAATGTCGGTCCCATTGATTCAACATACACAATGATAATGATGCACCATCTAGGGGTGGATGTGAAAGTATATCTTGATAGATTGGTGTTCTAAGCATCTCAGAAAAGTATCAGCAACAATGTGCAATTGAAGGTCACGAGTATTGTCCATTCATTGTGAAATAATGTGTTTGGCTGTTAAGTTTCTCTGAAGGCACTCATTCTCTCGTTATACCTATCGTGGTGAGGTAGGATGCATGGTAACGGCTACTCCCAGTCCATCCTCTCTGAAAATCTATGTGTTTGGCATCTGAGTTTTTCTGAAGGCACTCGTTCTCTCATTACACCTCTCGTGGTTATGCAGGAGGCATGTGTAGCCCATACAAATTTTATATATTACATATTACCATCATTTTATTTGTATGTAGCATTGTGGACATAACATAGTAATAATCCTACACAAAACACTGTGCGGGACCTACCAAGAAGGCCATGTGTCTCATCATTCCATTTATCAAAACTCTGCCCTCCTTAACCTTGACATCGTTCATTCCGTTCTGGAGTCCATGTCTCTACAAATTATGCATATATTGTTAACCTATTTGAAAACGTGCTACATTTTCTCAATTGGGGTTCTATTGTAGTGGTTTTCAAATTTCGGCTTATTTTGTAATCATTTTGGAAGGTAATATTTTATTTTGCTCTGCTAGTCTGCATTGGAACCCAAGCTAGGTAATTTACTCTGTAAATAATGTAGAAAATATTTTTAGTTTCTTGTTTATTAACAATGAATTTGGGGTCTTTTTTCATATATCCTATTAATAGACAGAATATCTGACACACTGATCAATGGCTTGGCTGGTGCTACAACAGGGATTGTTGCTCCACTCATCACATACCCTCTACAAACTGTAAGCCAAAAGTGTAGGCAGTTTAAAATTTCATTCTTTTTTAACCCATATTCAAATTTGCTACTTTAAAATATTTGTTGTTTATATTTTAAATTGAAATTATTTACTCTTCTATTCTAGATCTAGATTCTGAATACTATTCATAATATTTCTCTCCTCTTCTTTCTTTCTTTTTGGAATACCTATTTCTGAAAAACCCGTAATTGAGGTCAACAATTACAAATTCAACATTTTTATCTATTTTTGTCCTTATTACAGTGAAATACCCAATTTTTTCGAGGTTCTTTGAGTAACATGTATCGATAGGCTACACTGCAAAGAGTAGACGCCCTTTGCCTTGGGTTACAAAATCCGAGGTATAACAATTCTATCAAATTTTCCGAGGACTTACACATGGTCTCATTCCTTTGAAATTCATGTCATATAGGTGGGGCATGGTCCAGACCACAACATGAATGGGACGGATTAACTTTCATTGCCTTCATCTGCGAAACAATGATCCCGTTGGCAGTGCACAAAATTTTCAATTCCGAAAGTTTTATTTTTCATCCAACGCCACATTTTGTAATTTTTTTTGTTTACACTACATCTGTATTTCATAATTATATTAGTCAATGGGGTGTCGATTCAATGATGAGGATAATGAATTTTTTATTTATTTATTTATTTATTTATTTTTAAATCTAGGATAATCGGTAACTGGTGAGAGTTATCCTGAACAGACCTAGGATCAATCTAACTCGCTGCCACTATAAACCTAGGCTACGTGCAACTGCCTACAAGCCGCACAATAGCAGGAAACTTATGCCTCAACAAGAGCCGAGACGTCCGCTATGGGGTCGCCTACTCTTCTAGCCAAGACACAACAGGTCATATATATACTCAATGAGATTTGAACCCTCATCTCACAGGTTACACCCTGGAAACTTACCGTTGAACCTCATATCACTATATAATGAAATGTTATTCTATCCATGAGTGTTCAAATGTAGGGTAGGTCCTCTCACTTTCAGGCTTGTAGTGGTGCAGTTGGGGCCAACTGCAAGTCCTGAGAAACTCTAATAGAATAGTTAACCTGCCGTTCCAGCGTCCTAACCGAACAGAAGATTGACCTGTGATACGTGGATGCATCTTCAAAAGAGGACCATGGGGTAATTATTTCTGTGGAACAATGAAGCATCACTCTAAAAGAAGTATAAAAATGCATTATATCTCTATTGAAAAGTAGGTTTATATTTTTAAGTTTTCAATCATTTTGATATATATTGGCACCAATTATACACATGCCTACAAACAGGTCAATACAAGACAACAAACTGAGAGGAAACTCAAAAAATATTTAACACAGGAGGTGGAGAGTATATGACAAGAAAAACATGAGAAGCCTAGTGGGACCTTTCATCAACTGTGTCAGGTTATTTTACTCCCACCCACGCTTTGATTTTTTGTTCAGAGATTTTTTTTTTTATGTTTTGAATATGATTGGCAGTGAAAGTATTTGTGTTCTCTACTCGGTTCATCAAATCAAATTTACCAATTGAGGATTTATATCTTACCAAGCTTATGTTTATATCTTAGAATAGTGACAAACATGCTTTTGTCATGTTTCTAAGTTCATATTATTTATTTATTTTTCTATCAGATGGATGTTGATAGATGAAGAAAGTACAAGTGAATCTTGACCCATATTTCAAGCATAATTTTCTTTGCAGGTTATAAGGGATGAAGGTTGGGGTAGATTATATGGTGGGATTACGCCTTCTTTAGTGGGCACTACCGCATCTTAGTTAATTGAAAATTTTCTTTTGGAATATGTTATTTCAGTAAATAATGAAGGTTAAAATGCTACATGTTAAAAGCAACAAGCATGGAAAATAAGAGGAAAAATGGTCTTAACATTATGCAATTGATATTGTGTTCAATTGCATTAGAACACTATTATTAGGCCTACTACCTAATAAAAACGTGAGGTGATATACCTTACATACTTACGTATATATCTATGCATGTCAGTTGAATGCTGATGAATCTCACATGTGTATTATATCATAATTGGAGCAACTTACACACTCTTTGTTTTACACTGTATGAACTTTAGCTAGAAGTAACCATTTATTTTATAATGAAGTAGGTCTAGTCTGTTTTCCAGTATTTGATGTTTAACCATAGGAAGTCCTGAGTAAGGATAAAGGACAAAATACCCTACTAATGCTCATTCAAACCGATTTGGCTTGTCGGATATGTGTCAAGGCCCTTTATTGATGTAGGGAAACTAACTCTGGGGAGGTCAGATACCTTTCCTCACTCACACACAAGGGAATTCCACCTGTTGAGGTTTTGAACCTAGGTTATTTGCAGGGTAGCAACCCATCCCAACCACTAAGCTACAACCCACCAGTACAAGCCCCCTCCCCATTGGAAACCCCCAAAGTAGTCATTAGGTTCACGAACATTATAGGTTCAATTGCATATGTGCCCTTTACCTTATGTTTATGTTTAATATGCCTTTACTATTTTTTCATATTCAATGGTAAGTATCATATTAACTAAATTATGACAGAGCCTAAACAATGTTGTGTTAAAGTTGGAATATTTTTACAACAAATTTATATAATTTTAGTAAATTACTCAGCCAAATTTAGTTGTTGGATTCCTATTGAGCTTGGATTGTATGAACACAGTGAATCGTGACCGTATATCACTTGTAGAAGAGGTCAAACTTATATTTGGTTGTTGTCTTTATAGGGTGTATATTATTATTTCTATCAAATATTTAAAAGCAAAGCGGAAAACATTGCACTCAATCGTAAGGAAAAGGGTGCAGGAGTTGGGTTAGTTGAAATGATTTTTTATCTTCTTGTTGCAACATTATCTGGGTGGGTCTTTCAATCCCTTCAGATGAAAGGATATGTTAATTGATGCATATATTTAAAAATTTGTCTTTGTTGACACCTAATTTTCATGATTGGGTGAATTTATGTAAATAAGTAAATTAGGAATGTAACAGTCATCGAGAGATGAACTGAACAATCACTCCCTGTTGTATATAACAAAGACCTACCTAATGGAATAATATACGAATCAGTTTTACTGCCTATTGGAGTTACTGCCTGGCCTGACATAGTATCAGAGCCAGCTCCTTTTTAGCTCTCATGATTCTTGTAACTCCTCTGTCTGTCTGCCATATTCCTTTTACCTGGCTCTCTGTCAGCTAAAAGGTGTCTGTCCATGAATGTTTGTCTGTTTGCCATATACCATTTATAAACCCTGCACCCTGCTCTTCTGTTGCGCTGTCATCTTGACCTGGTTTGAAACGTTTGCACTGTCATACTGTAAATAGTTGAGCGCTGGCATGACATTGAACGCTGGCCTGACATTGAAACGTTTGAGTGTTGGCCTGACATTGAATGCTGGCCTGACATTGAAACGTTTGAGCGCTGCCTGACATTGAAAGCTGGCCTAGTATACCCTTCAACACTGTGTGATTGAAGGCTGTCTATTGATTCAAGGGCGGAAGAGGTGAGCGAGCAGTATTGAATATTCATTCAACAAGCTTTAAACTGGAGACCTCAAGTTAGCAGGAGTTAATTCATGTGTTACTTTTGGTCGTAATTTTCACTTGAAAACTCCACATGTGTGGAATATTAACCATTTTTCGGAAAGACGAACTTGTATTCTCCTCTCATCTTTAATTATTTCAATAAAGATGCATTTATTCTCAGTCAAAAAAAGGAGCGCCGTTATTTTTAATTGCATTTCTGTTATGCTTGAAGAAAACTGATGTCTTGACTCGACATCATTGACAACGCTGTATTTATGCTTTGAAATGCGAAGCGCAGGCATTGGCGTAGAACAAAACTTGACCTGCAAGGCTGGAACAACACATGTTATTTGAGTTTTTATTTGGAATGGATGGATTTTAGTACCAAAACATAAGTTTTGGTTTACGCACCCCGTCCTGACAGTCTTGCTTGATGTTGTTTATCAATTCACATGACTATGTTGTCGTCATTATGACTACCATTATAGTTTTGAATTTGAAATTCATTGTAAAACTTAGTTATTATGCCATTCTCTATGTAGGTGTTTAAATGTACTATTGACAAATCCAATATGGGTTGTTGTTACACGTTTGAAGGTATGCTATATTAGGGAATAGGGATGTTATGTGTTCTGTTATGAAAATCACTCAAGTTTCTTGTTAGTTAGTCTACATAAACAAAGTTATGGGCATGCATTATTTGTTATCTTGATTTTTTTAGTAGGTCTTATGTACATTTAATAGTTAGTTTTCTTGTTTTTGTTAAATTTTTATGTACTTCTTACAAACCAATACAAAGACACAAAAGATAACAAAGGATGGCAAACCTTTAGATCCCATTACCGAGCTTCCAAAAAAACGCCGAAAATGATATAATTGTGCCACAGTTGACGAAAGTTCACTATTATGGAACATGACATGCGGTATTAATCCCTCATTTCCTTTTCTATACATAATTATGCTAATTACATTTTGACAATGCATCAAGAACTAGTCACTATCTCCCATTTTCTAGTTTTCATTTAGAGAAGTGTACATATTACTATTGATATCGTAAAGATATCAGGATATTCTTATAGTTCTCGAGCTGGTGTTCATATTTTGATATTTACGTGTGTAAGCTATGCTGATTAGGCAGTGTTTGAATGATATTATGATTTTTTTAATTATCAAACTAGCATGGAGCTTTTTTATTTTTATTTTTTATAGTTTAGATATATTTTATGCTCTAAACATGTCAATGTAGATTCTACTAGATAGATCGTGGAAGCGTGAAAATTTGGAAAGCTAGTAATTTTTCTAAATAACTTAGAGTCAGGACTTTCTTACCCTGATTAATTTAACGGAACTCAGTTTTAGCCAAGTATTTAGCGAGATTGTTCTTCGTAAAGTCAAATTTGGCTCCGTTGTTACCTTGCCATGCCCATCATTTATTTGTGCTTGTTGTTTCAAATATGGAATCTGGTTATGTATCAAAACCATAGTTTTTCATCTAGACTTAATTGTGTGTGTTGCAAAGCACTTTGACATTCTCGTGAGCTAAAAGACAAATTTTACGGGATTGCGTTGACTTCTTTTGACAAGACTCTAGTTAATTTCTGAGCCATGTGTTTGACCTTACAATATTATCTATTTGTTTTTATAGGCTATTAACTGTGTTGGGTTCCTTCCGACGAAGTAGAGCCGACGTTGCATTGTCTCATTAAAGAAGGCTCAAGTTAGGCGCTTTTTCTGTAATATATGTGCTATTGAATCCCCAAATATGAAATCTGTCTGAAATTGAAAAAATATCATTGCATCATGAAGATTTGAAAGGAAATACCTACCTAGAATATTATTCAATGAACTTTGGAATTTACTACTTCTGGAGTCCAAAATGGATCATTATGAGGCGATGGAGCAGATTGGCAAAGGGGCCTTTGGGACTGTAATTCTTGTACATCATAAGCTTGAAGATAAAAAGTCAATAGAAGTACAGTTACATATGATTATGCACGATTTCAGTTTAATAATATATGGTTTGCTAATAATGCTTTTTTAAGGACTTTTCGTTCACGATTTTACATTGGCAACAACATGGGCATGTACAGATTTTAAATTCTTTTTTTATATGTTTTACATGATTTTATATGGTTTTCCAATAATGTTTTTTTAAGGACTTTTCATTCAAGATTTTACATTGGCAACCACATGGGCTCAATAGAAACTACCCCTACCCTTGATTTGGGCTAAATTTAGAAGCCCATTGACTGCAGCTCAAACTGCACTCCAATGGAAGGAGCTTCTTCTTTATTATGGTCTCTGAAACAAAGACACCCAAAAGAAGCCATGACCTCATCCAATCTCCAAAGTTGATTGAGTTTCGACACCCATTTTCAGTTCGGTCAAGGTTCTGTTAAAATAGCTCCCCAATTGACTGGATAAAGGGGTTTTGAAGTTAACAAATACTTTCACAAATTAAACAATACCCAATTCATCCTTGATTTGATTTAATGCTATATATGTGCATGTATTGTGTACAATATGTCTTTGAACAAGCAAGTCGTACACATACCTTTGAACAAGCAAGTCATACACATGTCTTTGAACAAGCAAGTCCCCGAGGATCTTTGCTCTGATAGATAAGATCTGAAGCATGAATAAATTTGTTCACAATTTCAATTCCCAGCTTGAGCCATAATCCCACAGCAAAAAACCAGACAAAGAAAATGTCTCAAGTGAAGAATGGTTTTCTTTATTTGCATTCAGATTCGTAAGATGTGAAGGATGGCTAATCTTCTATATTCACTATATTGGTGTCTCTCTCTCTCAAGGCCATAACTGTAGGCATTATGGATGGTGGGTACAAGCCTACTTATAATCCGACTTCTTGTAGTTCTAATCTATAAAGGAAAGAAATACTACTCTATCTGAGTGCAAAGAGTACTCTAACACTGGGAAAGTGTTGGGTCCCTATAATACTAGTGATTACCCCATTACTATTGTAGTTGTACCCCTTATTAATATTGTTGTGCCCCTATTTTCCCCATATTGTTATTACTGTGCCCCATAGAATCCCTGTATTGTTATTTTTTTTCTTTATATTATTATTGTTAGGTCGACTAGGTTATATTGTGACTCCTTAGACTCCTATATATAGAAAGGAGGTTTTATCATTTGAA
>APFE030349198.1:0-41935 GCA_000404065.3 Pinus taeda | reverse complement strand
AGAAACTCTGCTGTAAGTAAAGAGAACCTATAGAGCCCCCAATTCTAGGTGAAGTTGACCCAGACACAGTTACATTTGATAGAGAAAAGTACGTAGAGGTAGAGTCTGCATAAGCAGGGATGGGTGAAGTCACAAAGCCAATTTGAAAGTCAGTTCGAAAGCCAGATGTTGACCCGATTTCACCGACAACATCCCCTTCAACATTTCTAGACGTTACTATAAGTAATGTTTCAACAATTTCTATAGTTACTATTTAGAATACAGGGGCCTAGGCAGAGGTGAAGGTAGCGCTTTAAGCACCATATGGAATCCAGGAGCTACAGTTTCACCCTTTGATTCAATTGACTCAGTAGTTACAGTTCCTATTACTTAAGCATCCAAGCTCATTTGATTAGGCTCATTGGAACAACCCGCACTCCTAGGGGATTTAGCTTATGTGGAATCATTTATTCATGTTGCAAAATGGAACTAGAAATAATTGAACACGCGCCTCTGCCTCTAGTACTGGTGGTGCTTACTTTGCTTCTTGGTCAATACTTCATCCAACAACTAAAAAATTCAGCAACTAAAGTGTACCCTTGGTCTCATCAATTAGACCTGACAAAATATTATGTAATTACCGATTTTTGCACATCAGATCTTCATACATTTGTTATAGGGAATTCTCTAATTTTTTTTTTGTTGACTAACAGAGAAGTCATGTAATGGCATTGAGCCTTCTTACATTTTGCATGAGGCTTGAGGCTTCGTTTTTTATTTTCATCATAAAGTCATTTTGTCAAATTCAATGTTTGTTTATAATATGGGGGCATGCTACTAAAATTATTGTCTAGTTTATACACGGAAGCAATTGGGACCTTGGCTAATGTTACTAAAAACGTTCTTGAGGTGCACTTTTTATGCGTCAGAAAGGGAACCTGTTGGGTATCATCACCACAGACACATTGTCGACACATTGCTACTTTGTCCTTGAAACCCTTACAGAGCATCCACTTTGTCTATGAAACCTTCACGAAGCATCCACTCCAGGTTGCACATTGTTGTACACTACTGAGGTTGGATCAAATGACCTTGGATCAAGGGACTCTATATACTTCCCCCTCAAGGCAGGAACTAGCTTCCATGCAGCCTCCTTTGTTTCAATTTTAAAAATACGAGCACGGGGTCTACACTCTTGTTTGCATATGCCTTTACATAATTATATACATGAAAAACTTGGATATACTCGACCAACGATAAATTTCGTTTCGGTTACCAAAGTCTCACCTTCGAGATCGTTGGCTAACCTATACAACGTTTGCTCGAGGTAACCCTCCTTATCTATCCACGTCCAAATCGATAACATTTATATTGTTTTCGTTTCATTTTGGTCGCAAAGCGCCAAAATTTCTCCTAAGGAAATCTAATTAGGCCGATAGGCCTTTCCTTTGAAAGGGACCTTCGTCGTCCCTTTCGTTCTCCCGTTGACACGTGGCGTCGAGTCCCTTTCATCCTCATATTGGCACGTGGCGTCGGAGCGGGCATAACCCCTGGCGGTCGCCTGCGGTTCTGTTCACGAACGGGAACGGGCATAACTCCTCGAGTGGTTTCTGCAGCAAATCGTTTCTTATTTCCTACGCCGACGGGCCTCTGCCCCCCAAGATTTCCTCGCCGCCCTTCATCCAGCGGTGGCAGGTTCGACTCCGATTGGATCATCAGCAAGAGAACGTCTTCGTCCCGCTCCATATAGTCGAGGAAAACGTTCGTTGCTCCGATTCTCTCTACTGCGACCACTGCAGGGTTGTAGGTATGTTATTTGTGTCTGTTTTTCGCAGATCTGTATTGGTTTTAGGACTAAGGGGTTTGAAATGGGGATTTGTTGTGGTTTTTTAGCAGGATGGCAAGAGAACCCTGTTTGCAGGACGCGGTACCACTTTATTATACAGGCGGATAATGTGAAGAAGCAACAATGTGCCAACTGTATCTCTGCATCCGAAAGGTCAAAGAACTCCTATACCCATGCATGTCAATCATTTCGCAATTTCATAGGCTATGTCTCTGAAAGTGTGTGAAATGCATTCTTCTTTTAAAACTAATACACCTAAAGAACTAGCTATAGGGATCCATCAGTATGTGCACCCAGTGTTCCATGGAATCTAGACTCTGTGATGGGTACACCGGATATGTACAGCAACAGAGACTCATTTAAACTTGGGTATGAAGATGCAAGGCCCACTTTGCATATTGGACCCAGATTTAAATGTGTTTGTGCTACTGTATTAGATTCACAAGTTGCAAGTTATACTCCCATGGAATCTTGCGCATTTGCCCTGTTTGCCCTTTCGTTCCAATATCAAATCGTTTCTTATTTCCTACGCCGACGGGCCTCTGCCCCCCAAGATTTCCTCGCCGCCCTTCATCCAGCGGTGGCAGGTTCGACTCCGATTGGATCATCAGCAAGAGAACGTCTTCGTCCCGCTCCATATAGTCGAGGAAAACGTTCGTTGCTCCGATTCTCTCTACTGCGACCACTGCAGGGTTGTAGGTATGTTATGTTTGTGTCTGTTTTTCGCAGATCTGTATTGGGTTTGGGACTAAGGGGTTTGAAATGGGGATTTGTTGTGGTTTTTTAGCAGGATGGCAAGAGAACCCTGTTTGCAGGACGCGGTACCACTTTATTATACAGGCGGATAATGTGAAGAAGCAACGATGTGCCAACTGTATCTCTGCATCCGAAAGGTCAAAGAACTCCTATACCCATGCATGTCAATCATTTCGCAATTTCATAGGCTATGTCTCTGAAAGTGTGTGAAATGCATTCTTCTTTTAAAACTAATACACCTAAAGAACTAGCTATAGGGATCCATCAGTATGTGCACCCAGTGTTCCATGGAATCTAGACTTTGATGGGTACACCGGATATGTACAGCAACAGAGACTCATTTAAACTTGGGTATGAAGATGCAAGGCCCACTTTGCATGATGGGTACACCGGATATGTACAGCAACAGAGACTCATTTAAACTTGGGTATGAAGATGCAAGGCCCACTTTGCATATTGGACCCAGATTTAAATGTGTTTGTGCTACTGTATTAGATTCACAAGTTGCAAGTTATACTCCCATGGAATCTTGCGCATTTGCCCTGTTTTATATGTTTGTATGTACATAACCCAGGTCGATGGAATTTGTATCTGGACTTGTATAGTCTCCAACAGGTTGCTAGCTAATGTGGATCAAATCCGGTTAAAGAGTTCTTAACTTTTTCATGTATGCAAATTTGTTATAGGTTTCCAAAGCTCTTTTCCATTGTTATGTATTGACTTTGATTGATAGAGCAAAGACTTCTGGATTTCATGTTGAGATGTCTTCTTTGAGAGGCAAAGACACCCGGGAAAATGATTAAACTTGAAAACATCCAGGTCAAAGAGAATCTCTATTTGAGCGACTCTGTTTCTGTGATTGTGGGTGACTTGAAGATGTATTTTGCATTTGTTCTTTGTTTTTACCACAAACAAGGAAAAAAAATAAAAAATAAAAAAAAATCGGTATTAAAACTTGTAATACTTATCGCAATGCTGTCTAGCGAAATCGAAAGAAAGAAAATGGGATATTATATGCATAGTTGGAGACTCGTGCAATCTTCTGTATTGCTTTCTCTTATGGTCTTTTTCAATTCTCCTGTCAGCGTGTACCTCTCTGTAGTTTTATACACCCAATAGATGCATAATTGTAAGTCCTGCAGTGTTCAGTGAATACTGTCTTCTCGTCAACTTCAGCTTTTAAAGCTCCGTTTGGTGGATAGGAAGCCTTTAGATAGCCCTGCCAGGCTCCACGATGATTTTAGTGATCTTGGTGTCATTTATATTAATTTTTAGATCAGTGAAAGGTGTTTTTATATTTTGTTTTGGTTGACTTTTAAGCTAAATTAGATTGGTGTGGTTTCAGATGCAAAGAATGTGAATTGGAGATAAGCAGGGATACTGATTTGGAAGATGAAACTAGGCTCGATTTGGAAGATGAAAGGCACCTGCTACATGGCATAATACATGTAAATGGGTTTGGCCACTTGCTTCGTGTGAATGGACGGGAAGGTGGTTCACGGTATCTTTTTGGCTGTGATATTATGGGCCTATGGGACAGGATATGCATCATGCTAAAAGCCAGGTAAGCTTCAGTTTTCTTTCAGCGTTTGAATACACAAAGGTTATGCATGCATAAACTATAATTTCCACAGAATACACAGAAATTAATACTCTGAGAAATTGAATCAGGTTAATATGGATTTGCATGGCTGGTTATGTGGTAACAACAATTAAGTAGGTGCTTTGAATGGATTGATACTCAATTTGAATGACGTCCAATTCTGGAATCCACTCCAACTCACGATGTGCCTGGGAAATTGAATTAGTTTATGGTATTGTTGCCATGACATCTTTGAATGGCCGGGTTCGTTTATGACATGATCCTTTCTTATTAGGGTTCTGTACACTGGAACCTTCATGCTGTAAGGGCCCTGTGGGAGAAGAATACAAAATATCCTTTCTTATTAGGGTTCTGTATACTGGAACCTTCATGCTGTAAGGGCCATTTGGGAGAAGAACACAAAATATTTTGGACCTCTGTCCACTTGTGTCTCCAGGCTTACCTTGCCTTAAGGAATTGTCTGGTAGAAGAACTGAGAGATTTTTCAATTTTGATTCAAGCCCATTATCAATTTTCCTTTTGTAGAAGCAAAAGGAACTCTGTATTTCAAAAAGGAACACTGAGTTCTTGCAAGTGCTATAGATGTGATTTCCTTAAAGGAAAGGTAGGGCAAACTGAGAGATACCATTATCAATTTTCCTTGTGTAAAAGCAAAAGGAACTTTGTATTTCGAAAAGGCAAGTCCTATAGAGTGATCTCCCAAAAGGAAAGGTGTATTCTCTCTAGACCGATAGATATGGACCATTTGAAGGTCTTGTGAAATAATATTTTGAAAACTGTAAAAAAAACACAAATGAGATGTTATATCATGATGAAGAACTTGGGAAAACTTCCTACATACCTGTTGGAATGTGCAAAAGTTCAGATGTAGCATTTTATCGCTCAGAATCTTTATCATCTATGCCTGCTATATTGTGATTATGCACCCTGTTTAAAAATATGTTCAACTGAATTATCCTAATCACTAATTTTACAATACCAAACTCCTTGTGAGTCCTAATGGCTATGTAAAGTTCTGGTGGAAATAGATGGTGGTGTGAAGTCCTTGTGATTACTTTTTTGATAATTTGTGATCATCAAACCCAAATGTACTGCTAACAAAAGATGTAGTGTACATATACTCAGTGGATGTTTGTTAAAATGCACTTATCTGTGACAAACTAAAATTGTGACCACACTTCTACAAATATGCAGCAATTGACCATGTTGGTTGGTTTATAACCTGCATAGGAGAGGCTAATACCTTGGGAATACTGACAGTAAAAAAGTTACAGGAGAGATTAACAATTGATTACCCAAAAAATGAGATTAACAATTGATTACCCAAAAAATGAAATTATGTTTTTTGTCACTTAAAAAAAATCTGCAAAGAATTTCTTCACAAGACTTCATAAGAATTGCACACTTTTGCTAAAAAATTCACTTGCTGTGAGAACCATTATTTTTCCATATTGAACTCAGAAAATAGCAAAGGCACTGTGCATGAAATTGGAATCTCGTATGTAGACATAAATCTCTATGGAATCATACAAAACACCTGCCATTAAATTGGAATTTCTTCCTCGTATGTAGACATAAATATCTATGGAACCATACAAAACACCTGTCATTAAATTGGAATTTCTTCCTCATATGTAGATATAAATCTCTATGGAATCATACAAAACACCTGTCATTTTTCATTTTGCAAAATAGAGATTATGTTAAATTATGACCATCAACTTTGTTTTAGTCGCTGACAATAAAATATTTCTAATTGTTGTTACACAGAAAAATTAGTGTCATGGATGTTTCAAAGAAATACGGGCTTGATTATCGACTTTTACATGCTGTGCAAAAAGGGCACCCCTGGTACGGTAATTGGGGCTATGAATTTGGGAGAGGAAGTTTTGGAACAACACATGAGACATACAAGAGAGCTCTTCAATGTCTATCAAAGCTCCGTTTGGATTTAGTTCTTTCAGGTGTGGGCGGATTTGACCAAGAGTTGAAGCAGATTGTATCATTTTACCGTTCCCTGTCTAAGAATCCCCTTGTAACAGTACAAGATTTGGTCTGTTTTATAATGCAATTGTTACACAAATTCCATAATCACACTGAGACAAAATGTTCAGGGAACATCATGATCAATAAAGAATCCACTGAATCAAAGTGGGCACCCAAGGTGGTAGATGAGATTACAGCTGCCATGCTCAAGGTTCTACAAGTGGCAGATGGAACCATGTGGATAACATGGCATGATTTAAGAGGAGCCATATGTCATGGAAGAGATCCTCAGCTTTTAAACTATGCTCTGATGGGTTTAGAAGGAAAAACTATTGGAAAGCAGATTGTGCAGTGTCAGTGCAATTCTCTTACACGAACCCTTGAATACAGGTTTGTTGCATCTGTTGTTTTGTTCCTTGTTGGTCAATTTATTGTTCTTTCTAACCAATCTACTGTGCAATTTCAATATACTGAGGTTGTCAGATAATGATATCCATAAGGTACAGATTTCATCTAATCTTCAAACTTAGCAGGGTCCAGTGCCGTACTCATTGAGTATTTTGTGTTATGTTTGGAAACTTTAGCAAGTACAGGGTTAAAGAACACATAGCACTCAAAGGAAGTTGAGCATATCTTGGTATTCGAATCGACAATGAGATAGGCAAGAGATAAATAGCAAATCATACCCCAAGCTTTCAGGAGCATCAGTAGCTTCAGCACCAAAGGACAAGTGGAAACAAAGTCAACCAAATCCCATATTTGCAGGCACTTCTCAGCAGTTAAAAGATAAGAACATTGAACACTTGGTAGTTGAATTTTTCTTCCAGAGATGTTGGTTCAAGACTAAAGGATGTGAAGACAATCTGAAGCATCTTGATGGCATCATTCTCATTTGCAGGGGATAAGATCCCACTCAAGATGTATTCAATATAAGTAAATTTCTACATCAAAATGTAGATCAGTTTACTGGAGTCTTTGTAAGTGATTCTTTGTAAGGTCACTGGAAGTTTGCAATGATGTTACAAGGAACATGCTCCAAGAAGAAATTAAATTCCTAGTGGATGGTACAGCTGAAGACAGCAAGGAACATTCTCTAATGTAAATAATACTTTCTTTGTTCAATATTTTATTTTAATTTTATTCATTCCGGTCTATTGTATTATATTTTATTACAATTTTGTTCATTTCAGTCTATGCTATTTTATTCAATTCTATCACATTGTTTTTCGAAATTATAAAAGTAAAAGTAAAGGCATCTTCCTGTTTTTTGAAGTTAGAAATTATAAAAGCGAGGCAGCTTCCCTTCTCTGCCATTAAAGGTATATTTTGATGCAGAGTAAATATACCATTTTTAAATATTAAAAATTCAAAAATATTATTTAAATGCTCGATCCACAAGTGTCATCCAGCGCATGGATCCACATTAATAAAGTGGATATAGTTATGGCAGGTATATGGTATATGATTTCATATTGATAAAGTATTTCCAGTTAATAGATGAGTATAATTTGAATTTAAAGTGGGTGTTTTTCCATTTTCAAATAGGTATGTAGATGAGTATAATTTGAATTTAAAGTGGGTGTTTTTCCATTTTCAAATAGGTATGTAGATGAGTATAATTTGAATTTAAAGTGGGTGTTTTTCCATTTTCAAATAGGTATGTAGATACAGAACAATATGCACATCCAGCGCATGGATCCACATTAATAAAGTGGATATAGTTATGGCAGGTATATGGTATATGATTTCATATTGATAAAGTATTTCCAGTTAATAGATGAGTATAATTTGAATTTAAAGTGGGTGTTTTTCCATTTTCAAATAGGTATGTAGATGAGTATAATTTGAATTTAAAGTGAGTGTTTTTCCATTTTCAAATAGGTATGTAGATACAGAACAATATGCACAGAGATACAACGTTCTTTTATAAACTTTTACTATGGCATTTTATATTTCTTAATCTTTTATCACATAATATCATAATTATAATCGTGAAAAATTAATTCAACTTCAACCTTTACTTTCTCACCCACCACATACGCCCCATAATGATTATATATTTTCAATCTCAACCTCTCCTCAACAACTTTTTACATATGTCCAAAACTATTCGACAACTTTTTGCATAGGTAAAAACAAGGTTTGACATGATCAAATCAACTTCAACTTTCTTTCAAAGTTATGCTTATTCTTAAAATGCCTTTACTATTAAGATGTCGATGTCCAATTGTCAATTTGCAAATTGGGTTGTTTTGGTCATTCCTATGAATCTTTATATTTTATCATTTCAATTATATTATTAATTATTATTATTTTAATTATATTATTATTATTATAATTATTATTACTAATTTTTAAATAAAATTAATTATACATCACAAATTTAATTGTATTTTATTAAAAATCACATATAAATACAATAAGTATTGGTTTAAGAATATTATATTTTGACTTTCTAATCGCACTATACAATTATGGCTTTCAATGTAGTATCATTCTATATATTTATATTATTCTTTACAAAATATAATAATAATATCATGGTTTCTAATGGAATTAACTTTTTAATAACAACATATCAAAATGTTTTCTAATATTATGTTTTGACTTTCTACAGGATAGTCATGGTGGTTATTGCCTTCGTCACTAGCAAGCTTTGTATATGCTTGGCCATCTATAAAGGTTTCTTGATTTTGGATAATTAATTTAACCTCTTGATTTTAAATAATTAACTTAAAAATGAAAGAAGACATTCAATGTGTTCTTTGTAATATAGATATAAACAAAACATCTGAAGAAAAGATTGCACAATGATCCAGTCCAAGAAAAATTGCAAGCTTTGTATATGCTTGGCCATCTATAAAGGTTTCTTGATTTTGGATAATTAATTTAACCTCTTGATTTTAAATAATTAACTTAAAAATGAAAGAAGACATTCAATGTGTTCTTTGTAATATAGATATAAACAAAACATCTGAAGAAAAGATTGCACAATGATCCAGTCCAAGAAAAATTACGACAAACCAATTAACTCTTCTATAAAAATTCAACAATTCCAATTTAATATTCCTATCGGCCTATCTTTGTACCTTTTGGGACAATTGCTAGTTTTAAAAACCATTTTGAGGTTCTCACTAGCGGAAACAAAATGCAAACTAAGGCATACCACATGTATAATACTGCTTCGAAGATTTCCCAACGATCATAATTAATGGTCTTTTAACCAAATTGTTTTTCTTTTCTTTTTAATTGAACTGGGTGGTTCGGTTGCAGGTGTGTGTTAATCCACTAGGTTCACAACCACAGTACGACCATTCCAAGTTTACTTCCCTTCTCGGAATTGACGACCCTACTAGAGAAAATTCTCGTCACATGTTTGGCTTCTTTTATTTTTCAGGTTCCTCTCAGCCTACGACCAATTTTCTTTCTTGGTCAAGGGGTTTAGGGTTTTAAATCGTTTCAAAATTAATATTCATTTTTTCTTACCTATTAGGGTTTTCATTATAAATTTTATTAACGGGATGTAACGACCATCGACCCAAATCTTGAACCCCTGTATTTAAAGAAAGAATTTGTTAACAATACCTCGATCACAAATTGGAAAATTTTGGGTTTATTTTCTATGTTAAAGAAAATAGTGTAGGTAGTATTTATGAATCAATCCCTCTTCCAATTATGTTCTTTTTTAACCCCACATTCCTTAAATTCTATCAAAATGGTAAAATTTACTTGTGAATGTTCTTTCTCTTCTGTACATGTGTTGGATGCCTGTAAAAAATTCTTAATTAGTTTTTCTTCTTAGATAAAAGTATCATTACAAAGACCTTGTTTTTAAATTATTTTCCTTTACATAGTTTTTGTTACTGCGACGGTTAATTGTAAATAGTTCACAGTTAAAGACAATTTTGTGTAATGGTGTTTAGGAGAAGTTCTCTAAATTTTTATTTATTTATAAAAAATAAAAGGGATTTTGCTCCTCACTTTTATTTCTTTTATATGATTACTCTCCAAGCAAGGCGTTTTGTTTTGTTATTTTATGATATGAGTAGCAATTTTCTACCTACTATTCATAATAAAATTTTGTCTAAGTGACAACAATCATCCTATATTTTTTAGAATTGTTATTTACATGTTGTAATGTTTTTTTTAGTTTGTTACACGGTATCGAGTAGGACTGAGTAGAACCAAACACCGGTCCCACCCTCCTCCTTCCCTGTAAAAATATTATTTTCAATTCTGGGACTAGTGCCTTTACAACATAATTGCAATGGCATCTAACTCAGTTTCTTTTCTTTGTATAATTTATTAATTTTATCATCTTTCTCTTGAGAACAAGACATACAATGAATACAAAAATATTCACATAATCAATTTCGTTTAATTTTTTTAATTTCTAGTCACTAAAAGAAATAAATTTTGATTTTCTTATAATCACAACAAGAGAATAAAGTCCTGACTAGTTGATAAGGGGTATTACACAATTTCTACCTAGTGGTTTATTCCTAAAAAATTGGATGCCTAAATATTGTGAACATAAACTTAACAACACAACGTTGTGGATTTTTTTCTCCTTGAATGGGATACTAAAACTTGTACAATTCACAGTGGAGTTATTCATAATAAACCATGTAACTTTAAGCATATTGTAGAGGATATCATAAAACCTATATTGTGAGATCAAAGGTGATTACAAAATCTTACATGCTCTATAAATTTCAAGTGAGCTAGTTTTTGACACAAGTTACTATCTATGCTTTGAGCTAGTTGAGCCACATGCTGCTAAGAAAGAAGTTTCAGAAGTAAATGTGCTTCAATAAAACTCCTAAGAAATAGCCTAATGCAATCAATTCTTCTCTCTATCCCTCACAACTACTACTCTCTGTGCCATGATTACCATGTATAGGGAGAGGGGATAACACATACTTGTGTGTTGAAATGCTTTCCCTTGAACCACATTACATTCACATATTCAAATGAGGGATTTTATTTAGTCTTTAGTTTACACATACATTTCCATTCCATGGTGTTGGTTTTTTTTAGTAAAGGATTTGTTTGGCTTTGTGTTGAGTTGATTTATGTGCTAGTTGGAAGAAATATTTTTTCTTGAAGTAATAGTAGTGTTCTAGACCATTTGAGAAAATATCTTGAATTTATGAGTTATTAGAGTTATTCAATACTCTAATATTTTCTAATGTTCAAAATATAGTCACAATTGACAAAACCACTCTCACTAATGTTCAACTTTATTTACAAGATGCAAAGGACAAGATTGATTTTCTCCATATTGACTTTCACCTCTAGCAAAATGAACTACATTATAAAAGTAATCATTTAGAACTAGTTCTTGTTTAGGACAATTTTATGTTTGAGATTGATTCCCATCAGTAGTCATCGCATGATTAGATTAATGACGCCACTTTAGGATAATTATCAATGAAGATGGAGTTTTTCATAAACAAGTTCTACTTGCACTTACTAAGCTTTGTTAGCACTAGGTTTCATAAAGGCTCCAAATCTTTTGAAGAGCAGTTGACTATTTCATTTTATTTAAATGTTTTAAGTATTATTTTGTTGGAAAAGGGAAAGGAAAAGAGTTGAATGTTGGAAGACATAAAAATATTATGTGAAAGGATGGAATAAGGGTTAGGAACATGTAAAATAGGTTTATTATGTCATTCCTAATGTTTTACCTAAGTTTTGTAGCCAATCGAATGAAGTATATCGAAAACAAGTGGTGCTATGAAATATTTCTGTAGAGCCTAAAGGAAATTTAAAGTTAAAAGGTTTCTAACTGTCCTTTGAATAATTTTAAGTGTCTAAACCATTATTTAAGTAACTTAACTCATTTTAAAGCTTGATGTGACATTTGGTGGAATTTCCAAGCATTAGAGAAGTTTTAAAAGTTAAACCCTAAAAAATGCAATTTTTTGTAAAAATATCATTTCCAACATACCTAGGAAACTAGTTTGCAACAAACATAGGAGTTTTTAGCATTTTTTACAACGTGTGGAAGATTTCATCAAATCCCTTTATGGAAGAAAAACTAGGGTTAGGGACATTAAATTTCAAGTGACAAAAGTTGCGAAGGGAAAAAGATTACCAACTAAAGGAGAGAAGTGATTTAAGAAAAAATGACGACACTCTATTTTTTCCCTTTTTAGTCACCTTGTTTAAACAAATATTCCAAGCAGGTGGTGGTGAATTTTAGAAAAGAAAAAAAGGTTTTTGTTGGGAACAATATGATTTCAAAAAAAGTATTTCATATTTTACCTAGATGTCATGGTTTGGAAACTACAAAGCAATTTTTCAGGAGTATTTTTCCAGATTTTGTAATTCTACTTTTTTCCTATTTTAGTCATTGTTTTAAAACATAGTTTCTAAACAGGTTGTGATGAATTCCAAAAGACAAAAAGATGTTTTGTTTTGAATGGGATTATTAAAAAAAACCTATTTCATTTTTTCAACAGGTGTCATGGTTTTGAAGATCCGAATGCATATTTGGACCCTATTTGCTAGATTTTCTGTTCTAAAAATAAACTCATAGATAACTATTGATGCCACCTCATAAATTCGACTTAGGGATCAGATATAACCATCTCCCTAATTGTTTCAAAAAAATTACTAAAGCTGGGTCAAAAGGTTTTCAGATCCATTTCTTTTGTATCTTGAGGATTATTGTAATTAATACTTTCCACAAATTGTGGATATGAAACCTATGTAGTATTTCTATAAATTAAATGTAAAAGGATGACCAAGGTTTGTTTTTTTGATGAAAAGCTATTTTATATGTGTTGAAGGCATTGTTAATCTATAGTTTACCAAGATCAATATATTTTGATCAGTGACACAAAGATTCATGTGATGGTATCTCTTAGTTTGTATTTTCTACATGTTTTAGTGTTTCCTTCTTTGTAATATCATTTGACTGTAATGTCTTAAGACATTTGAATGAAAATAAATGTTACAAAATTCATCCTTGCTTTTGATGCTCTATCTCATAAATTTCAATATTTGCACTCCTATCTTCTAAAGCTACTTTAAGATTCATTTCATATGCGCTACTGTAGTGGATTGCTTTTCTATTTTCCTCTTTGAGCTATAACAATGATTTGAAATGTATTGGATGTGCCATCTACCTTTCCTTTGTCAATCCAGATCAGAAATCCAATATCTTGGTAAGTTTCCATAAAATTTAGCTTGTTAACTCCATTTCCCAATGGACTATCTCCCTCATGCCCAACCAAACCCTAAATCAACATAACTCAACTGAAGATCTAGCCACTGTGTGAATGTACAATCAATTGCTAAATTTAGTGATCAGACTGTTAGATAGAGCCCTATCTAGATTGAACCGGCTAGCCTTCAATTTGTAAGATTGGTTTTGAAAAGGTTACCTTAGGAATTTCTCTCCGACAACCAAGAGGACATTTCTGAGTGATAACAAGTTCATCATCTAACTTGTGGAAGAAGTCACCACAATGAGTACATAACAAGTCTTGGATATGAAAATGAAGTGACCTTTCACATTCTAGACTACTCTAAACCAATTCAATTTCATAGTGTTGGGTTTCTTAAAGAAAGATCATCTTCCCCTTCTCCACTTTGAAATCAGACTTGTAGAAGCCAACATTGTTATCAGGTTAACTTAGCCACCTAAAATATCATTTTTTTGATCTTCACCCTTGCAAGCATTGTGGAAAACACACTTATCATTTAGACATATGTTCCAGTCACAATGAATTTGTAATAGGAAAGACTCACCTTGGATGGACCACTTCTTGGTAGTGGTCTTCAACAAATAAGAAGATATATAAGTCATATCACATAATTTTTTCTTGAGTATTGACACATATCACTATGGAGATATTTTCATTTTCTCACCTTGTATTTGATAACGGGGGAATTAATAGTTAGATACTAGTTTGGAAGTCATATCTAGGAAGCCTAAGCCACAATTAGAACCAAAGACAACAATTAGAGCTTGGGGCTAGAGTTAGAGTCAGAGTTGTAGCTAAAGATAGAATGATGTTCCATGAGCATTATTTGGTTTGTGGTCCTGATTAAACCACCACTTAGTAGAATACTTAAAACTTCTACTAGACAACAATTTGTGGTCTTCTTCAAACCACCATTTCAACATTTTCTAGTCATATTTAGACCATATTTAGAGATCACTTCCATTTGTTAGAAGACACTGGCATAATACCTCTTTCCCCTTTCCCTATGGATTGATTTTATGAAAGGAAGCAACCACAAACTACCATATAATTGTTTTAGAGTGCTATGATGACTTGTTGAGAATAAAATCTGAAGTCTTCACACCTTTGCTCAAAATCTTTGTGCTGGCAACTTGGCATTGATGATGCAATTGTTGGTGTAATTGCTGGTTGTAGTGATTGATGGTTGACATTGATGTCAATCTGGTCACATATTGCAAATGATTATGTTGCTTTTGGTTATGTTTCTTGGCTTGTTAGTTGTAGGGTGTTTACCTTGGTATTGGCATTACAAGTATTGGTATTACTATGGTATCATTACCTTGGTATTGGTTTGTGTGTGGTCTAGGTCAAAACTTGGTATTGGCATGAAAGGTATTAGTATTACCATCGTATATGCCTAGGGTATTGGCTTGGAGATTACCATGGTACAAGGGTCCATGGTATTGGAATAACGATTATATTGAATTGGATTTTACTGTAGTATAGGTTTCCTTGATATTGACATAACCATGGTATTGACCCATGGAATTGGAGTTTACTATAGTATAGGTTCCCTTGATATTGACATAACCATGGTATTGACCCATGGTATTAACTTGGAGTTTACTATGGTAGTTGTGTCCATCGTATTGGGATAAACATGGTATTTTCCCAAGGTATTGATTTGAGATTGTTGAGGATATTTTGACATATATTCTTATGAGTATTTTGAGTGAGAGAGTGGATTGTTTGTGTGAGAGTGAGTGTGTGATACAATATTTTTGACTTGCATAATTCTTACTCGTAGCTATTGTTGGGTGAAGTGATTATCAGATTTTATTTTCAGACCAGATCAGAGATAGGATTTTGGGTTACTCATGTTGATAAAGTTTGAGAACCCAGTTTGAAAATGCATGAAATGTGGTTCACATGAAAGATTTGGAGGCGTAGAGACTTCATGCTTGCGGTGAATAGGAAAAAATGATTAGAGGAGGAGAATCTCAATCCAATGGTTGTTGGGCGAGGCTCATTGGATGTGGAGGCTTCCAATAGATATTTATCTGCAAAGTCGTGTAAATAGGTACTTCTTAGTTGATGGTTGTTAGCTCACTATTGTAGGAGTTGAGTCTTCCAACTGGTAGATGCTATCTACTTCATGATCCGGGTCTGGGTGTGACAAAGGACCCTTCCAAGACCTTTTAGTTTCATGAAGTGTTAATTTGCATTTTTAAAAGAACATAAATGAATACATCTGCATGTTGTAAAGAAGAGGAAACATGGCGACAACATGAGTATCCGAGCAACATACAACAAAGGGATCTCAAACGAAACATGATGACTCATGACAACAAGTACATCCCACAAATGATTCAACATCACATCAATCAGGAATCATGAAAACAAGTAAGAGACAAGATCCCACATCAAACATCAAACAGGGATTTGTGCAACACAATGCATAACAAAAGAATTACACGAACACATTACATATACCTCACATCCAAGGGCCATCCGAAGAAAAGGATGTCAAGCTATTGAGGCTGTTCGTTCCATCAATCTCACAATGTCAAATCTCATGGAAATGGCTACTCGCACATGAATGTTGACACCTACACTCCACTTAGAAAAGTGGCCAAAAAGTGAAATGAGAAAATGGAAAATCTAAACACACCATTAGATTTGTGGTGTCGAATAATGGAAAATCGACTGTCAAATTTCTAAATTCTGAGAAAGTGGAAATCTAGGGCTTAAGGAATCTTTTAGATTCCCCTTAGATTCCTCAAAGATTCCCTCCTTCGGGTCCTTTTCAAATCGGCTGCTCATATCAGGAAATTGACTATGCCATTGGGTTCGTGTCGCCGATAGGTGTAAGATCGACATAAAGTTTGTCCAATTTGGACACTGCAAAAATTTCACCCTCCTGGAAATTTTTCGCTCAGTCATGGTTCCACTTGCGTTAAAAATCAATTAAAAAAATCCCATCTCGATTTATGTGCCCACTCCTGGTTCCTCCATGCTCTTGGGCACACTGTGCAAATGAGGTTAATATAAATTTCCGTGGCGGATTAACCAATGAATTGGTTGTGGCAAGTTGGTAAGATTAGCAATTTGTTGTGGAGGGGTCGAGTGGTCAAACAGCCCCCTCCCTTTTTTTATACATTATGATTTAAAAAAAAATGCATTTGTATTTGGCTAGGGGCAGGGCCGCATTGGGCGGCCCACCTATACCCTCCATAACCACATTAACTGAGGCACATTAAAACTTCGATCGTTGGTTTTGTATGGAGGCACGTTGTTTTATGTGTGACACATACTAAGTTGGCGTTCAATGTGGGGTCACCATGTGGGCGGGGCCGGCCCTCCCGCCGGTAGTAGGTTCAACTCCCACCAGGCCCTTTTAATGTGTATGGTTTATGGTGTGGGGTGGTCGGGGTGCTGGCCCACCACCTCGTTTATTTATATATTTTTAAATTTTATATAAGAATGTAATTTTTGAAAATTCTCGTACTTTGACTGAAGGAGTCTTTTTAACAAGGCGAAAATTTTGCTCGGAATCTAGTTGGGGTTGGCTGGATTTTGTCCATCGCAAAAAGTCCAAATTATGTCTCCATTGACCTGCCTAGTAAGCAAAAGTCAACCAAAACTTTGACTGCCTCTATCTTCCTCATCCGAACTTGGATTGACAAACCATTCACACCACCACGATCACAATGACGAGCTCTTTAATATGAACCTAGTTCGAGCATAATAAAAAAACTTAGATTTTTGAGCTTTCATAAGCCCTCTTTGTCCTGTGTGTGTCCCTAGGGCCACCTGGATCAATTCTCCCCACTAAGGAGATTTTGGTCCTCCAAAAGCATGACAAATACTCTGCAACTTCTCTGTACCTTGTCTGCATCACAAGCATCTTGAGAAGGTATCGCTTCCATCTCCTTCACCTTTGTTCTTCTGAGCCTTAAGTAATGAGCCGACACTTACAACCTCTAGTACATTGTTTGCAAATTACATGCTTGACTTTCATGACCAACTAATGATCCAAGCATCTCGTACTTTCAATGAGTTTATAACACATACTCAGTGGTCAAGTTTACATCAAGATGGACACAATACCCCAGCTATGAAAACAAGGCCAACATATCATTGTTGCTTCAACAAGTGATGGAAAACACATCATGACTACAACACATGATTTACAAAGATAAGGCCAAACACTATTTTTTTTCTTTGACAAGTGATGGAAACACAACATCACTTTCAAAGTTTACCATGCAACACAAAATAGACCAGACATCATTGTTTCTTAACAAGTGATGGAAAACACATCATCACTTTTAGATTTTAAAATGCAACAAATGATTTACAAAAGCATGACCACGAAACACTAACATATGTAGAAACAATTTTTCACTTATCGCTATGAATGGGTCATCCCCCTATGGTGGTTTTGCTTGTCGAACAACTGTTTCATTTGGTTCATGCACCGACACTTTGTCTTTAAGGCGTTGCTCTGGATGGAGCCTCCAACATGTGGCCTTGCCGAGATTCTTCCTCAGTGTATCTCAAGCCTGCAAATCGATGTTTATACACAACCTCCAAAGGTTGAGTTATGCCTTGGTTATTAACACCAAGTTCTTCTTCCTTCTTGTGCTTCGTCTTGGTAAGGGGCCTCATGTTTGTCCCTGTAATTGGGATCTCCAAATCTCCAACAGAAATCATACTATGTGAATATGAAACCGAAAGGAAATCAACATCTTTTACCTTCTCTGTTGATTTGGGAAGAATTGATGAGGGCTTCTCATCATCTATTGTTGGTGGTTCATTAGTTGTCTTGGCGCATTCCCCAACTTCCTTTTTGACATACCCAAGTCCTATATGACGGGGTAATTCCTCCACTTTGATGGGGTTGATAATGCCTTGGCCATTAATGCCCAAGCCTTTCCCTTCATACCCCATTTTCTTCAACACTTTGGAGTCAATTCCTGTGGTATGATTTTCAAAAATAGCGAAATCATCATCATGACACATACATGATTTCAGAGAATTACATTTTACCTCATATGGGCCACACTGCAGCTTTTCCAAGGCCTCATCATTTACTTGCAGCTGTCATAGCAAAATATGTTTCTCCTCTTTCTCTTCATGTAGAAGCATCTTCAAATCAACATTATCTGTTTGAAAACTTTGTTTATTGTGCTTCAGTTCTTCCAGGGCCTCTTCCGTGGCTCACAACTAAAACTGCAATCGCTACTTTTCCTCTGTCTCTTTCTGTAGAGTTTCATACACTATTTCCACTCTTTTGAAAATTTTGAGCATGGTCTTGTACATCACTTTTTCATCCTCTTTCACTGCACGTTCCATTGTTCACACTTGCAATTCACATCCACGCAAAGACTATTCTGATACCACTTGATCCAAGTTCGGGTGTGACAAAGGACCCTTCCAAGACCTTTTACTTTTGTGATGTGTTAAATTGCATTTTTAAAGGAACATAAATGAATAAATCCGCATGTTGTAAAGAAGAGGAACATGACAATCATCAGCGCATGAAAACATAAGACATTGGTAATGGAGTTCGTCCAGGAGGGACTATGTCTCCGGGCCCCGATGTCAAGATGGTGTAGGCCGCTGCATTAAGTGTTGTTAATAGTGATAATGTATAGAAGAGGTGATGTCGCTATCATACAAGGAAAATGCCCTCATGCAACAATGGCTCCAAGAGATGTTTCGCCATAGGAACTCTTAGTTAAAGGACTCCTATTAATATGACAAACTCGTGCATGATGAGCCTCCCGCCAACATGGCATAAAAGGGATCTTAATGCAAACATACATGGCGACAACATGAGTATCCGAGCAACATACAAATCTCAAACGAAACATGATGACTCATGACAACAAGTACATCCCACAAATTATTCCGCATCACAACAAGTAGGAATCATGAAAACAAGTAAGAGACAAGATCCCACATCAAACATCAAACATGAATCTGTGTAGCACAATGCATAGAAAAAGAAGCACATGAACACACTGCATATACCTCACATCCAGAGGCAATTGATGAACTACGTTTAAATAAAAAATTGGCGGCGAACATCACAAGAACTTCGTTGGGCAAGTTAGTTGAAGATCCGGTTATTATGGAGGAGGTCGGACAAAGGACCCTTCCAAGACATTTTACTTTCATGATGTGTTAAATTGTATTTTTAAAAGAGCATAAATGAATACATCTGCATGTTGTAAAGATGAGGAACATGACAGTCATCAGCACATGAAAACATAAGACATTGATAATGGAGTTCGTCTAGGAGGGACTACGTCTTTGGGCCCCAATGTCAAGATGGTGGAGGCTGCTGCATTAAGTGATGTTAATAGTGATGATGTACATAAGAGGTGATGTCATTATCATACAAGGAAAATTCCCCCACACAGGAGTGGCTCCAAGAGATGTTCTGCTATAGGAACTCTTAGTCAAAGGACTCCTATCAATATGACACAAACTCATGCATGATGAGCCTCCTGCCAACATGGCATAAAAGGGATCTCAATGCAAACATACATGGTGACAACATAAGTATCCGAGCAACATACAACAAAGGGATCTCAAATGAAACATGATGACTCATGACAAAAAGTACATCCCACAAATTATTCCACATCACATCAAGCAGGAATCATGAAAACAAGTAAGGGAAGATCCCACATCAAACATCAAACAAGGATCTGTGCAGCACAATGCATAACAAAATAAGTACATGAACACACTGCATATACCTCACATCCAGGGGAATCTGAAGAAAAGGATGTCAAGCTGCTGAGGCTATTCATTCCATCGATCTCACGACAACGAATCTCATGGAAAAGGTTGTTCGTACATGAATGTTGACACATGCACTCCACTTAGAAATTTCTGAATTTTGAGAAAGTGAATATCTAGGGCTTAAGGAATATTTTAGATTCCCCTTAGATTCCTCAAAGATTTCCTCTTTCAGGTCCTCTGCAAATTGGCTACTTAGATCAAGAAATTGATAGTTCCATCAAGTTCGTATTGCCGAGAGGTGTAAGATCGACATAAAGTTTGTCCAATTTGGACATTGCAAAAATTTCACCCTCCTAGAAATTTCACTCAGTCATGGTTCCACTTGCACTAAAAATTAATTAAAAAAAATCCCATCTCGATTTCCATGCTCACTCCTGGTTCCTCCATGCTCTTGGGCACACTGTGCAAATGAGGTTAATATACATTTCCATGGTGGATTAACCAATGAATTGGTTGTGGCATGTTGATAAGATTAGCAATTTGTTGCAGAGGGGTCGGGTGGTCAAACCCCGCCCCTCCCTTTTTTTATACATTATAATTAAAAAAAAATGTGTTTGTATTTGGCTGGGGGCGGGTCCACATTCTGTGGCCCACCCATACTCTCCGTAACCACATTAACTGAGGCACATTAAAACTTGGACCGTTGGTTTTGTATGGAGGCGCGTTGTTTTATGTGTGATACATGGTACATTTCCGTTCAATGTGGGGCCGCCGCGTGGGAGGGGCCGGCCTCCCAACGGCCATGGGTTCAACTCTCACTAGCCCCTTTTAATGCATATGGTTTATGGTGTGGGGTGGTGGGGGTGGTGGCCCACCACCTCGTTTATTTATATATTTTTTAATTTTATATAAGAATGCGATTTTTGAAAATTCTCGTACTTTGACCGAAGGAGTCTTTTTAACAAGGCAACAATTTTGCCCAAAATTTGGCCAGTGTTGGCTAGATTCCATCCGCCGAAAAAAGTCCAATTGTGTCTCCATTAACGTGCCGAGTGAGCGAAAGTGAATCAAAACTTTGACTGCCTCTATCTTCCTCATCTAGACTCGTGTTGACGAATCATTCACACCACCATGATCACGACGACGAGAACTTTAATATGAACCTAGTTCGAGCATAATCCAACCACTTTGATTTTTGAGCTTTCATAAGCCCTCTTTGTCTTATGTGTGTCCCTAGAGCCACCTGAATCATTTCATATACAAATTTGTTCAACATAATAGAAGATTTAAGCAGCAGTAACAACAAGCTATTTTTTCCATGGAGATGGTTTTCCACTAGAAAACATCTATGTCCTCTTATGTGTATTTATTCCTTATTGATTCTTTATGGCATTTTTAAATGGTGATTTTACATGATTTGATACATTGATTTCATGTTGGTTCCACAACTTAAGTTGATGAATTATTGAATCCAGTGTTTTGGCAAAAAGAGTTAAAAATTAAATTATCATAGTCATTACTAATTCAACCCCCCTTTCAGTAGTGAATCCATTTCCAACAATTGGTATCAGAGCAAGGTTCTCTTCGTGAAGCTTGATCTCTTGAGAGAAGATCGTGGGATTATTTGAAGAACAAGAGGAAACAATCTTAAAAGAAAAAGGGCTGCAAACAAATCAAAAGTTCTGCAAAATCTGAAGAATCTCGCCCCCTGGTAAAAAGTATGGCAAACAATATTTTTAGTCATGGAAATTTTCTTTTCTAGCCTAGTGATGATGATTTTGGGGTTATTGAAGAAGTTGATTGTGAGTGATTTGAAGTTGATTCCTCAATAATAGGGGAAGGTGTCTTTTCGATACAGGAATATGAGGATGATGAATTTAAAAGATTAGTAACCCTAGAGGCTGAAAACAAAGCTCAAGCAAGGCTAATTGAGAAACTAAATTTAGAGAATAAATATCTTAATAAATTTCTATAGATTCTCAAGGAGAAAGAATTTTCTTTTAAGGAAGAAAACTTAGATCTGAAAAATAAATTAGAAAAGGCAATAAAAATTGAAGAGGAGCTTGGTAATCAGCTAAAGGAACAAATCAACAATTACATAAAACATGTAGTAGAGTTACAAGAGAGAAGATACAAGGTGGATACTGATGAAAAACCCAAAGCGGAAAGTGGCTAGTCAAAGGAATGCATCCCCATTGGTTTCTAGGGACAAAAATTTCTTTTATGGGTATTGTTACATGTATAAGGAATTTGGGCATAAATATGTTGATTGTAGGGTTAATGGCACAAAGAGTAGAAATCAAAGAAATATTTTTTTTGATCCATTTCCTTTATTTCTTGGACATATAAGATGTTTGTTTATGATAATGTGGGCCATAAGGCCAAGGATTGCAAGCTACCAATGTGTTATAGGAAATCTAATTAGAGGAAGAAAGTGATGTAAGGGAAACCATATGATAAAAAGGAAAACGTGATCTCCATATTAAAGTTCAACAAATCAAAGTATGGATAAGAAAGCAACAAGAAAAGACTCACTAAAAGCAAAGGTCTGTTCAGTCTTGGGGGAGCATGATGCAAAATATACAGTTTTAGAAGAAGCTCCTCCAAGAAAAAATTTCCAATCGCTGATGTAGGTATGATCTATCTTCGAGTGTTTTATGAATGACATTGGAACAACATGTATGAGCTGGTTTTTGGGGTCCATGATATTCCTACATAAACAAAGACAAAATTTTATAAGATGTATCAACAATTAGAAAAAAAAAATTCTATAAAAAAAAATATCAATGTGTTGATTTTTTTGATAAGTTTGAGAAGATGCAACCTATATAAAGCCTTTTCAAATCATTGTGTGCATTAAATGAGAAACTCAAAGTCGTTTAGTGGCTGGAGAATATATGGAAAAGGAACATACCTCAGGTTTTACCAACGAATTTTCCCATCGTATTTTGAGGCAATGAGTTAATTTGATCTTGCCATAATTAATTGATAGATCTGGTCGACAACAAATGAGTGAACATGATGAATGCATTGGTTTTCCCTCCCCCAAGAAATATGAACGCAATGACTGATATGGTCATGATGTATCATTGGTTGATTAAGTCACAATTTGGGTTTTAATTTTGTGCAATCAGTTAAGGCGAAGTGGAGTGTGTTTAATATGTGCTATCAAGTCACTTTGACTTAGTCCAAACACGTTGTGAAATGATTAAATGTAATTAACATCTATTGATCTAGTTCGAGTTAGTAAATCAATTTAAATGCTCATGCGTCAGGTCGAATTGAGGTTTTACAACAAAATCAATGTGGAGTTCGAATGTTTTGCGTGAATATAGCAGTTCGTGGAGGTGTTGGTACATCGATCAATTGCTCAAAGGTTTCAAAGAGGAAGTGCCACCAATCATTGGTAGTTTGTACATGCTAGTGCATGTATAATATAAGGGAGAGCAATTCCCTTTGAGTTGTGGCCTCTGCTTTATCTACAAAATCTTCAATAGCATCAGCTGTAGGCAGTTTATCTACCTCTCCAAAATGGTTTTTGGGAAATCGGTTGAAATTTTCATATCGAAATTATGTCACTGCAATAGCTAAACACAAAAGGGTACATCTTTTTGACATTGGTATTCTTGGAAATATTTCCTTTATGGAATACAAAACTCTTACAACTGGTGGGGGTATTAGGGTTGGAATTTGTTACATCCGCTTTCAAGAATTGGCTATTCTGTATGAAGCAAGAGGTGCACACTTAATATGCTATCCTGTAGCTTTCAACATGAATTCTAGTCCAATTCATTGGGAACTACTACAGAGAGCCAGGAAAGTTGATAATCAACTGTATGTTGCTACATGTTCACCTCGTCGTGACATAAATGCAGGCTATGTTTCTTGGGGCCACTCCTCTTTTGTTGCGCCGTTTGGAGAAATTGTTGCATCAATGGACCATGAAGAAGCAAAGATCATAGAAAATATTTCCTATTATAGAATAGAGGAAAGGAGAATGAATATGCCACATTGAAAAGTAGCGACACCATGATTTGTATCAACTCATTGACGTTAACAAATTGGGCAATCATTGATCATGTTTTCCATATTTGCAAAGGATTCCACAACATAAGCTGTTCTTTCTTACAAACTATATTAAGAATTTCACACTTAGGTTTTTCTGTACGTCTATTTGTAGTTGGTGTTGGGGTCCGACCCACAATTCTAGAAGCCTGACATGATGAATGCCACGACACTCAGTCATCTCGCTTGTGACTCGGAAAAACGAAACAAGCCTCTTTTAACCACCAGAGACGTGAATGCATATTTACAAGAAGGTGTGACCATAGTTCAGGACAAAGATATGGTTATTACGAAATTAGGGTAAGTAATTCTTCAACTGGTTAAATTATGACAATGTGGAAGAAGTGCATGACACTTACTGCTTGGAATTCTTCAACACTATACTCTAGTTCAGTAAAATTATTCGGGGACGAATAAAACCTTTTTAATCTTCGGCAGTCGTTGCTGACAGAACAGTATATTAGATGTACTAGAAGATTCAATCAAATCAAGAGAAATCTTCTATAGACATATGAATATCCATCTACTTCGGGCTTCTAGGGATGGACGTTAATGTCCCATTAGGTGTCTGGAGGGAACTCACAAAGAAGTTTCCACCAGCATGGTTTCTTGTTATTCATTTTACAATTCCTTTTATTGCAATGCTGAGGAAGTCTGTAAACATGCCAAAGTCTGCTATGGTTTTCACAATTGCAAACCATTTCAATGTCTATTATGGGTTATTTCATAATAATAATAATAACACTAATAATAAAAACATGATAAATTTAAAAAATGGAATAAATAATAGATAAATTTTAAAAGTGTAATAAATAATTAAAAAATGAAGGCACAAGAAAACTATTCAAACTTTTCATTTTTTTTTTCCACTTAGAAAAATCGTAATTTTCATTAAGTAAGGAAAATTGCAAGTTGTAAATGCATGATGCATATGATATAAGAGAGGCAGTGCCTATCCAAAAATAAATTTCAGGTGTGTAACTGTTCAAAAAATTGATGCCTTATGTCCACTCAGGGAGGCATCAATGTCATGTAATGAATTGCATAATAATTTACGAGATAAGTAGTCCACCACGATAGCACTGAGCATCTCAAGAGAAAACATGTATATTTACAGATGGAGTAATGACTGACGACAAAAAAACATATGAAGTCTTGGATGCCATTGAGCCGGTGCTATACAACTATGCCCATATATGACCGATGAAAGTATTGGTAATGAGCGTCTTCCCTCTGTTCTTGAATTAACTAAGTGCCAAGAGGCTTGTCCGTAGCCTCTTTGGATACTCTGTCGGCAGCTGTGTTCCATTCCCTATAGATATTATGGCATGTAAAAGAGTAAAAAAAAGAGATAAATCACAGAGCCTCATCCAGAATATGTCTCAATGAAAAAGTAGAGCATCTAGTAGTTTTGTTTAACCAGTCACATACAACTTTAGAGTCCCCAAATAATTGTAGATCTCTGCAGTGTTTATCCAAAGCAAATTGAACAACAAATTTTGAAGTGGTTAATTCAGCAAAATTGTTTGTTCCCCGCCCTAATCCCATTTGAATGTTGTATTGGTGGGAAACAGATAAATGAAGAATGGTGCCTCCACCACATCCTCCCTCCTAGGCGGAGCTGTCAAAATAGGCCCAAGGAATCCGATGATTAATAGTATCTGGTGCAATAATATGGGATCTGGGGAGTTTGGTGTCATCTGGAAGGAGGGCGAAATCAGACAAAACACGAGCAACAATGGAGGGCCAGTGTGGGGCAATGTTCTGAAAAATGAGTATGTTCCTTGCGATCCAGAGAGCCTAACAGTGAGGAGTGGTAGGTTCCTAAGCTTGGTCAGGATAGCGTTAGTCCACCAATCATACCATGCTTTTGTGATAGATGCTCCCCTCCACCTACATTGTGGTGCCACCAATATTATAAAAGATTTCCATAGTTCTTGTGCAACTGTGCACTCTATAACAAGATGAGGGATCGATTCATTGTAGCATTTACAGAGACAACACCAATATGGACCATATTGAGAATGCTTGAGGAGTCTTTCTCCTGTGGGGATTTTGTTTTCTAAAATTGTCCACATAAGGAATCTACATCTGGGAGGTGCTTTTAATTTCCAAAGATTCTTCCACCATGACTCAATGTCTAGAGGTCTGCGAGATTCATCCAAAACAAGGTAGCCTTCCTTTGGTGAGTATCTCTCGATCTTTGAAAGAGCCCAGATTACCTCATCTTCACCCTCAGTTACTCGGACACATGCTTGTGTAAGGGCCTCGATATAATCATTCTAGGTATGATTCCACTGGTGTGGGATATTTAGAAGGTGAGCCGATTTCCATGCTTGTTGAAATAAAGTGGTATGCTCATAGTCTGCTATGTGACTAATGTGAGTGATATTCGTTGCATTGAGGTGGTTTGTGAGTTCTATTGGAAACCTATGAGCATTACCACAACCAATCCATGGAACCAACCCAATCCTCATAGCCGATCCAGATTGTATTTTCCAAGTAATACCCGCTCTGATGGAGTCCATAGACTTGATGACAACCTTCCATATTATTGAGATCCCTGTGGAGAGCCTTTGAGGTAGTCTTAGCCAGTCCATCACTTATAGTGGGGCAATATATTTGGAGACAACCACTTTTTTCCAAAGACTGCTAGTTGTAATGAGCTGCCAACCAAGTTTTGCTACCTGTGCTGAGAAGAAATCCTCTAGCTTCTTCATGCCCCAGCCACCCCATTTTTGTGGCAGGTTTAGAGCATCCCACTTGACCCATGCAAAAATTTTCCCCGTATGACTACCCTTCCAAAGGAATCTACAACATAAGGCCTGTATCCTAGAGAGAATGCCCCTGGAATCCATGCCAGGGTCATCCAATAGACTAGGGTGGCCTTCAATACACTTTTAATAAGAATAAGCCTGCCTGCCCTGGATAGATATTTATGATACCAGACGTTGAGTTGCTTTTCCATCTTTGCAATAAGCCAGGTCCAGTCTGCTATTTTGTAACACAGGGGTTTCAGCTTGTATCCCATATATTTGAGACCCTCCTCTAGACCCAGATGGGAGAACTGAAATCTTTGAAGAGCATAATGGATTTCATGCTAGGAGCATCATGCCGCTGTTAAAGTAGACTTGGTGTAGTTAATAGTCATTCCAGTGGATGATTTGAATAGGGAGAAGGTATTCTTCATATTTTTTAGGTCCCCAATGCCTCCATTGAGAAATATCAAGACCTTGTCCACAAATAACAGATGAGTCTAGATGCAGTCATTTGTGATTTTTATGCCTTGAAATTTTCCCCTTCTGAATTCTTCTTTGATTATTCTATTGAGCCCTTCCATAATGAGGAGAAAAAGTGATGGTGATAGAGGGCATCCTTGGCATAGGCCTCTTTCAGAATGAAAGAAGGGAGATGTGCTTCCGTTAACTATAACACTGAATGGTATGTTAGTGATACAGGTCATAATCCATTTAATGAAAGAAAAAGGAAACCCCAGGTGGGTTAACAACATTCTTAAGTACAACTAGCAAACTATGTCAAAAGCCTTAGAGAGATCTACCTTAAGAATCATACCTTTGGTTTTCTTGACATGCATAGAGTGAAAAACGTCATGAGCTGTTCCCACGGCTTCATGAATCTGGCGATCTTGTGGGAAGGAAAATTGCTCTGAAGATATGTGTTTGGATAAGATAGGTTTCAGTCTATTGGCTATAATTTTGGCCATGATATTATAAATGCAGTTATACAATGAAATCGGTCTATAGTCATCAAAGGTGGTTGGCTTATCGGTCTTGGGGATGAGCACAATGAAGGTTGAGGTGAAAGGAGCATGCATTCTACCATTAAGTCTGGAGTCCTCAATGACTTTGAGGAGGTTTGCGCCAAGAATCTCAAAGAAAGCTAGATAGAACTCTATCGACCAACCATCCGGCCCAGGGCTCTTATATTTCTTAAAGCATTTGAGGGTGGCTTCCAGTTCCCCTAGAGAGACTTCCATAGTCAAATCCATGGCATCCTCCTGTTCTATAAAGCGTGGAAAGAGCTGAGCCACTTGAATTATTTCAGCAAGGTTGACATTAGAGCGAGCTCTATAAATCTTTTTGAAATGAGAGGATGCCAATGAAGCTAGCTAGGGGAAGTGTTTACAGTTTGGCCTTGTTCATTCGAGAGTTGCCAGATGGAATTTATTGCTTTCCTCCCATTTGCATATTTGTGATAAAATTTAGTGTTATCGTCACCCTCTTGTAGCTAGATCGCCTGTTGAGTCCCAAACTTACACCTTCCCTACATCCCTTTTTAGCCTTTTTCTCCAGTTACCTGAACCTCTAAGCTATCAAATCATTGCATAATAGTTTAAACTGAGTATATAAATGGTTTCCTAACTATGTTTTGTGACTGCTGTTTGATTTAGATTTTTGTTCAACCAGCTGCGGAATCTGTCACTTTTTGCAGCCTTTTTGTTAAACTGTATGCTACAGGTGTCTATTGAAGAACTTAGCCACATGGGTAAGCTATAAAGGACGTGGACATAGAACGTGTCCCCTTGGTTTGGCCAAATCATCCACAGGAACCCGCGGTCAAGGCCGGTCCAACGGTGGTCAACACAAGGAGTTAAGCGGTGGCACGACTTTGTTTTCAGCACGAGGAGGTGTATTAACACCTAGGGACTGCTCATCGACTGAGTTTTAGGAGTTAAGGTCCTGAGTTTTAGGAGGTGTATTAACACCTAGGGACTGCTCATCGACTGAATCCAACAAACCATCTCTTGGATTTACTGCCCACGGCTACCATGCTGCTATAATTCCGGTTCCTGTCTTTTACGTGCTTGGCTACCAGCGCAAGCCATGTTAGTTTGTTATGTATTTTCTGCTATAAATAACACACCTTCATATGCGTATAGCTAGTGAGTTGCTGTATGTAAACTTGACTGTTGTAAGAGCCTTTGAGCCGAGACTTAGTCTCTATTTCATAACTGCTTTGCAATATATGAGAAGACACTGATTTTGTGTTCAATTTCGTGATTGGTTCTGATTGACCGAGGGTGCAGAGGGCCCCTGTACACCAAGGTCCTGTAGTTGATGTATAGTTTTATGTTTTTCTTCATTTTACGCTCTTGATACCATAGATACTTGCTGTATATATTAACTTGCTCATGGTTTATGTCATTTGCTGTTCATAAGTCTCTTTTATGCTTTTATTTGATTGTTAACTGATCAGTGTTTACATTTCAGGTTCTAATAGGAAGCCCGGGCAGTACATATAATTTTTGATGACTAATGACATAATGGGATTATCTTGTCCTACTGCTGATTTTTTTATTGGTTTTAATTCCAGCATTGCTTATTTCTTAGTTTTGCTTTGTTCATTTACTTTTCTGCAAGTTAGTGATTAGACTATTCATATCATTCTTCAGTTACCAAATGATGAGGGATTGTAGAGTGAATGTGTAGCTTAATCTTAGTTTTATTTCATGCAACTTAGATACCAGATCATTCAATTTGTGTATGACTACTTCCTATAGCCAGAGCGAGTCAAATGGTGAGGGGTCAAAAATGAGTTGATGTGATATGATTAGTTTACTTTGCTTTTAGTCTTTAAATTGCTTCGAGTTCAGTCTTTTTTCTTATTTATAAAAGCAGCGAGGATACCGGGTTCCATATTCATAGTTCACTGTTTTGTTAATTAAAATCTAGGCACATCTTGATTTCATCATTGTAAAGTTTGAACACCTTTGGAACACTTTGAAGTTTGGCAATTATTCATTGAATAAAATTGTCCATACTTGATTACTAGAATCACCATCTCACACACCATCTCACATTAGGAAATCAACAAGAAGATAAATCCAAAAACAAACCAAAAACTAAAAACGGCAAAGAAATAAGAAAATGGCTATCTTGCATAGATAATGCACTTCACTTCAACAATTTACGACTCCCGGATTGACAATTCATATAGAAATTTAGAACACACTAAATTGACCAAACAATAACCTCATACTTTATGAGGATATTTGAGATAAGGGATCAACTTCAAGATATAGAAGAAATAATTTCTGACAAGGAGATGACCACTGTAGTATTAAATTCACTACTAGAGGAGTGGGGTAAATTTACTTCAAGTATTTATGGGAAGAAAGAAGCTACTCCATTCCAAGATCTATGGTAACTATTAGGGTCCTATAAATTATAGGATCTCAAGGTGGTTGAGTATTCTGTATTTGTGATTTCATATTGTACATAAATTTCAATATTCAAATCATTTCCAAAAAATAGAAAAATGAAAATGAAAAGTAGTTTCTCCACCTCCCTATATCACTCTTCTATTCACTACGCTCTCGCCACTCACCTTCCGCCACGTCATTTTCTCATTGATTCTGCCAATCGCCTCCTCTCCCTCCAAAATTAAGTCGTTAAACAGTTAAATGGTTTAGTCATTAATCTAATGGACCCATGCCACCTTCAATGAAAAAACTAGACTGTTATATAATTCTCCCTTTCACTTATTAACCAGTTATTGAATTCATACACTTCCACTATTATTGCTCTGTTACAGGATTGTTGGACCAAACTCTAACATTTTCACCCGCCAGCGACATTGTCCACACAGTTGCTTTTAACTTATTACCTCTGTTCTTATCCGCAAATCCTAAGTCCTCTCTATGTATTGAAGCTTGTAATCCAGTTTTCACTACTATCCTTAGCCTTATCCGAATATTCCTCCACAGGACAAGGGGCCATAAAAACTTGTCAATCCTTTGATTTATCCTCCCATCGATTTTCACCACATCCATTTGGTTGATAGAGACCATAAAATCCATGAAGCTCTCTATGAATTTGACCTTTTTGAGATGTATTGCTGGCTTGAGGACAAATATATAGATAAATATGATGACATTCAACTGCAGGAATCCAATTTACCCCACTATCTCTTTCCCCATACCTACAACATCCTAGAATTTGTTAGGAAGTGTCATGCATGTTATTTTCCAAGCCAAAGGGCCGTCATTGCCCCCACTAGAGAAATTTTGTTTACTATCACTCCTCAAGCCATAGACTAGATGATGCAATCTCCTACAGTAGAGAATGCCACCCCCTTTTCCTATGAAGCACTTGTTAAATTGTACCATAAATTTGACTTTGCCAAAAGTGCCAAAACCCTTGAGATTTTCTTGATAGAAGATGCCCCATTTCCAAAGAATAATCCTCCCTATCCCTCCTCTATTTTCCCTGAGAGAGCCAAGAAAATTATCACAGTCATCTCTTACCTCCTTGGCTATTACTCAAATAAGTGGGTAGATGAGGCCACCATAGGTTTTTTGTCCATTTTCTTTGTTGATTCTAAGCCCTCCATCATGTTTAACTTTAGTCAATATCTTGCAGATTCTATTCATGAGACGTTTATCAAATTCCAGAATGAGGAGGTATTCAAGTATGTTTTTGTGTTAGTTTATATGTTCTTATATTTTTAGGGAGACAACATCAAGCTTGCTTTACAAAAGCTAGATGAAGAAGGAAACCAATAGTGAGTCATCTTTTGGACTACTCTGGTGATGAAGGAACAAAAGGAATACACATACACACAGTTCATATAGATGTTTGTACATCCAACAATCAGTCTCTTAGGCAGCAGAACAAAACTGAAGACCAGTGAAGAAATTAGAAAGGTTTTGCAGCTATCAGACCAATTTTAGACAGGGGATTTGTACCTTTATCAGTATTATACAGAATTGAGAATATTTGGGTGTGATATTGCACCTTACAAGCTACCTAAATTCCTCCCAATGAGGATTTTTGCTCTAGAGTACATAAGGCATATGCTTAATATGGATGAGATCCACTTTGTAGCTTCCAAGAAGAAGTCCTAATTCAAAATTAAAACATAGATAGGGCCTTTTATTTGCAACAACAAGGAAGTAGGGGAAGAAGCAGATAAGCTACTAAAAGAAATGCAACTCAGCCTTAGTTTCACCTGGTCATATGATCCATTAGGGGTCATTTCTAAATTAAGAGTGGAAAACAAATCCACTGCCTATTTCCACACAACCAAACGAGAGATAGAGAAGTACAAAAACTAGCTAGAATGGGCTGAGAACACCCACAAGAGGCAGAAGAGCAACTGGAGTCATCCTCCACAGTACAGACTCCTACCATGTAGGAGAAAATAGCTAAGAGATGCAGAGAAGAAGAGTCCCCTTCAAGGACTAAATTTTTAGTGTACAATTCAAAATTATGTATAGGAAGAAGGCCAAGCTTAGTTCCAAACTAAGCCTCAGCAAGGATTTAGAGCAGGAGAACATTATCACCACTAATTAGTCACTTGTTTCCTCATTAGTGGGTGATCACACCACACTGTCTCCCACTACCTCCATAGCTTCAGAAGATCAGCAGCAAATGCAGGTCAGCACATCTACTACAGGAGAGACAGAGAAAAGTATAATGGATATTTTTAAGGAGATAAAAGTAAGGAATGAGGCCTTAAATATTAACACCTACAATCATTTCTGGAAGAAGACTTCCAATTCTCAAAGCAGGCTGCTATCAGCCTTTGATTTAGAGAAAGGTAAAATGCAAATGGAATTCCTCCAGGCACAGGTTCCCTAGCCCAAGGTAGCATCAGACTTCAAGAAGGGATCATTTGAGTTTGATGTAAAAGACATACATCCCATTGAACAAATGGAGATGCACAAGTAGACTGTGGAAATGATTTTTTCCACTGTCACTAACATTGATATGAGTTTGTTTAAATTTTAGGTTACATTAGGAAATGTTCAATCATAACTGAAGATGGAGAAGGTCTCTGCACTTACGAAAGACGCGAGGATCAAAACTCTGGAGGACTTAGTGATCAAAGTGGGTTATGACCCTGAAAACATCAATGTTGTAGAAGAGAATGTAAGGAAAAATAATTTAGACATAGCAACATTAAGGAAGCAGTTGAAATTACTAGCTATAGAAGATCCTCTAGCCAAGGATTTTGAAGATACAAAGACACAAAAGGCATACATGATGAAGCTCATCATAGAGCAGAGTGAAAATTTGAAGCAAATGGAGACAACGATGGAAAATATGACTAAAGAAAAGGAGTAAGTTTCCAAAATGGTTGTTGTCCCTTTGGAGGCACTCCTTATCACAACCATTCCTACAACCACATCTTCTACAATGAGCACAGGGACTGTTGCAGACTAGTTGGCAAATCCAATGTATAACATGTCTCTCTAGACTGAAGAGATCAAAATATTGCAGGCTCAAGTCAATATTCTTCAAGATCATCAGACAAAAACTGAGACTTTTCATGTAGCAGAGCTACAAATAGCTCAAAATCAGATAGATGTATGGAAGAGGTCAATAGTTGAGTCCTCTATTGTCTATACACTGGCCCATGTTAAATAAATTATATGGAATAATATCATTGAAGAAATAGATGAAATCTAGCCATGTATCCAGATTATATTCGAGCAGAAGGAATTGATGGAGAAAGCCTAGCAAACCATTTCCACTATCTATGCTGAATTGGGAGAAATACCCGCTACAAGCAATAACATCATAAAGTTCCTCAATTCCAAAAACTGATATGAGCTGGATGATCTAGGAGTAGATGACAGAACAAAAACCATCCTAGAAGTAAAGAAATCTCTAACAAAGAAGAACTTGGTTGTACAACTGACAGAGAAATGCCACACTGTGGAGGTAGTAGTTAATAGGTTTTCACTAGAATAGATGCATTGAACAAGTAAGGTTTGCCTTCTTTATTTGTGATCAATGGCAAACTGACGACCAGGGGAGATTACAATAAAAAGCTTCAAGACATTGCAAAGGATACATCTAAGTCTTCCCACATCAAAGGACTATGATAGGGAGAGATTTTTATGAAGCTATCAACAACATCAATTTTATCCAACATGAGATAAAACACATTTTTGTAGTAAATCCACTTTTTCTCAGTATACTGAGGTAGATGAGATCTACCGCAAGGTAACAAAGCTTACTATTCCAAATGAAGAGTGGTGGGATAAGTTGTGTGGATTCAAGGATTAAAAATATAGGTCAGCTTCACCAGCGCAACACCTGAATAGTGGCCACTCAGCGACTGTTCTCCTCCAAAGCGGTGCCTTATGTCCAGATCACTTCACGAGATTCATTCCTATTGATCACATTATTTCATTTCTGTTAGTTTAAAGTCAATAATAGAATGATGTGTCACTAAAGCATTGATTGTAATCTTTTTGTAAATTTTGTTTAAATACTTCATTCTGCTGAAGTATTGAGGGTTGATCCCTAAGCATTGCAACTCTTTCTATCAAGCACTGTACCTTTTTCACGTTTCCAAAGCACGACTAATGAAAAGACTTTTCACATGATACTTCTGTTATGAAATAATGGTGATTTTTTTTGCTACTGTAATTGTGTTTTCATTGCTATTCTTCTTATGTTATTCATCTAAAATCTAATTGTAAAACAGGAGATGTGAAAAATAGGATATGTTTTTAACACCTTATTTGGATTGCGTTTACAATCTGTATGCTTTCTTCTGAAAGTTTGATTGAGAAATTCTTAAATGCTTCTCAATCCCTGTTGAATCACACCTTTTCTCCATTCCATAATTTGATTTAAATATCCAGTAAATCTAGCTAGCTTGCCCTATGATTACTCCTTTGAACTTTTGGTACAACGTTCTAGTTTTATTTGACTCCATAGCCCAAGGGAAAGAAAGTGATTTGATCAGATCAACCAACCAATCAACCAAATTCAAACAAACAACCAAGCATAATCATAATTAGCCTAAAATCAACCCAAAAACCAAGTTAAATCATAAAGAGAGAGCCCTCTCTGAAGCTGGCAAGGCTAGATCCCAACATTAAAAAGTGGTTTGATGTTTCCCAATGTATTCACTCCCACAACCTCAAAAATATAGAACAATAACATAGTGGTGACCATATTGGGGAAGAATACATTCTAATCCAAAACATTATTATTCCTTGTTTTAAAAATTAGTATTTCAGTAAGTAATTAATGTAGTAATATGAAATACATGATCTAAGGTTTCTTTTCTAGATATCTGTTAGATTATAGATCCTGATTTTGATTTTTGTGTGATGATCTTTTGTAACCCTGGCTCCCAGAAGAATTTATACTAGATCTCATCCTAATCCCAACCCTGCTAAAATTGTATATGACCCTGAGAAATTGGTGAGAAAAAGAAACCTTACTAAGTGTCAAGGTAGTAATTGTCCCCTATCTAGATTCAATTCTCCTTTGGAAAATACCCCTTTGTCAAGATCAAATTCTCTTCCAGAGAAGTTTGAAACTTTACAAGACATAGAATTTGATTTTCCTTTTCAGGAAAGTTTTTTTAGATCCAAGTCTGAGGCTTTCATAGATCAAACTTTCATAGATAAAGCCATACTACAAGTGTATATCTCCCAAGCCCAAGACCTTGAATCAGAACCTGATCTTGAACCTTTACAACACTTTTCCAGATTACAAGGTCTTGTTTCAGTGTTGGACCAAGCTATAGATGAAGCTTTCATTCAACAATTTGTTGAATTTTCTACTTTGACTGTTGCAGTAGCCTCCTTATCTAGTCAATCCTCTCAGTCTGTACATTTACAACATCCCAGTCTTACTCATTCTATAGTTTCAACATCCCTACCTTTGGTTTCTTAAACTACTATAACTATTATCCCTGTAGTTATCCAGACTACACCTCCACTAGGTCCATCCTCAACTCAATCTACTGGGACAATTATGGCAAGAAGGTATGCACCCTTGGTGTTACCAAGCCAGCTAAATTCTATGCCTGTAGATTATCCATCCAAAATTGTGAATTTTGACAATACTGGTGCTTATATTGCCAACAACATGTAGATGGGATGAATGATGTGTTTGACCTCTAAGAAGTGGATGAGGCCAATGTTAAAAGGAGATTATTTGCCCAGAGCTTAGGAGATGATGTGAAGAAGTGGTTTAGGGGTTTACCTACAGGAAGCATAGGCAATGTTTCTGCTTTCCATCAAGCTTTTTTAGCTAGATGCGAGATCAAGAAGAACCCACTACAACCCCTAAACGAATATAAAAGGTTAAACAGGAAACCCAATGAAACTATGGAAGAGTATTGTGAAAGATTCAATATTGTTTACAATGCCATCCCACAAGACATCAAGCCCTCCCCTGGCCTAGCTATAAAAGGTTAAAAAGGAAACCCAATGAAACTATGGAAGAGTATTGTGAAAGATTCAATATTGTTTACAATGCCATCCCACAAGACATCAAGCCCTCCCCTGGCCTAGCCTTGATTGATTTTCCAGATGGATTCGATGTAGATATGGAGTATCAGCTTAGGAAAAGAGACCTGACAACTTTGGAAGAAATGCAAGAAAATGCAATTAAAGTTGAAGCCAATATCCTGGCCAAAAAAGCCAAATTGAAGTTTGAATGTAGAGTAACCTATTGAAGGTGTTATCACTCAGGTTGTCCCTAAGCTCCTGAAGGGATACGACTGAGGTAACCACAAACCAATCTTTGGATTGCAGGTTCTAGCCCACCTACAATCAGAGAGGGCTCTCTCTTAATGATTTAGCTTTGTTGACGATGATTTTAGGCAAGTTATTGGGTTCAGGGGTTTTGATTTTTGTTTGGAGGGGGTTTGGATGTAAGGAAGATAATTCCAGGCAGAGGGGCAAGGGAAAATGTGATAGTTTCAAACCATTGGGCATGGAGTCATGGATTAAGGCTTGCTGTTGCGTTTTCTTGGCCACAAGAGGATTATGGAGCGGGATAGCTACACATGAAACAATATCAATTTGCTGAAAAGATGGGATGAAAGTCAGTGATGAAAGACAATCAAGAATCTTTGATTAACTAACAGGGAAAGAGGTGAATGAATGGTTATCTAGGAGCAGTTAAGAATTCCTAAACCGACATTCATAGGTGAAAGAAACAGCGTAAACAAGATCATTTAACTATGCATGTTCATAACTATTCCTGATGAAAAAATGGAGAAATTGCAGAAATTGAGCCTAGGGTGCAGCCAAGCAAATCCTAAACTATTCTTCTTTTCTGCAATTTAGATGGTGGATTGATGATAACACAAACATAAAAACTAAACAAAGTTAAAGAAACACTTATTGAACCATGTCGAAGCATAGGAATTCCATATTCACTCCTCGACCAGTTAAACACAACAGACAGTTTCCGAATTCATGCTTTCAGCAGACTTTGATTATAGAGAGTATCACATTTACAGTGCGAATCTCTTCTCGAGCAAAATATCAAACTAACAAATATCAAACAAACAACCAACCCCTACTCCATTTTTCTAGGTGGTATATATAAGAAAAATATCTAAAGTCATTTACTACAACCGACCTAAATAGGTCTGCAGGAAAAATCTTTCTAAACCTAACTTATGCTGGAATTAAATGTAAGCAAGTCTTTTTTGGGCTATGCCAGTGGCAGCTGGATCAAAAATTGATTTAATGTGATGTCCTCTATGGCTTGGTGCAGTGGTTCTGTCATAACTGTGCATTGAGTCCTGGTCCACTGATCTCCTGTGAGTTTAATGTGCAGTCATTTGTGCTGGTGAGCTTTCAATGCGTCCTCAACTGCTTCTTGACTTTCAGGGCTTTCCTTTTAAGGCTGGATTTTCCTCGAGCCCTAAGAAAATCTCCTCTGATACACTTTGCTGCTACTCTGATACTCTTTGACATGCTTTTTATCTTCACAACTACTCTGATACACTTTAACCTCTGAACTTGGTCTCTCTATGTCTTCAAATACGTTTAAATTGGCAAAATCGGTGCAATAAGGCCGAGGAATCAAAAGATTCCTTAAAGATTCTCTAATATGGCTCATTTCCCGTAGTGATGCGCGATTAGCAGTTCGCCCTAATCGCGCATCGAAAACTTCCTCTGTTTTTCATTCCGGAGCTCGGAAGCTTGGCTTTTGCGCTTGCACGTTTTTTCGATTTTTTGGCTGCTGACGTCAGCTGTACGGCGGATGACGTCAACATGACGTCAACAGTGGGGTCCTTTGGTATGGATGTGACGTCAACATGCTGACGTCAGCAGGGTGATGTGGCAGTATGGTGGGGTGATGACGTGGCGGGACACGGTGGCAGGTGACGTGGGCCAGGCGCAGGTAGGAAGGGGTGAGGTGGCGGTGACGTGGCGGGGTGACGCGACACTCCTGTCATGCAAGGGGAAGGGCGGTTTTGGGGTTCATCGGACCGCCTTTGGTACGGAGGCGGTTTATGTCAGGGGCGGCCTGATGCAATGGGAAGGCGCCAGCTGTCCCGGTGTATGACGGTAAAACCGTCGGACATCGGGTGCTAACGTACCCATACAAAAGGGCGCTCGATATGGATAATAGCCGTCAGATCTGGAGGAGGCGATCCAACGGTGGACGGGCGGAGAAGGTGCGCGAGGCTTAGTGAAACAACGCGCACGTTATTTTTTAATTTTTCATGGCGCGGGTGGGTTGGAACTTTAGGTTAAGGGTTAATGCGTTTCGGCGCTTGGTGATTTATTAAACAAACATTAATAAATTCCAAAGAAAATGCAACGGGGGGGGGGGGGGGGGGGGGGGGGGGGGGGTGGGGGTTTTGCATTTGGAGAGGGGTTCTATTTGTTTTGGAAGGAGTCCAAACACTAGGGAAGGGGAAGTATGCAGAGATGGGGGCTCTTACTAAGGTCCAGATGACCTAGTAATTCCCAAGGGATGTTAATGGTTATATTTCAACCAGGGGGAGGGGATATTTACATAGGGGAGTTATTAACATAGTTTAAATAGGGGGAAGGGAAAAATAGATAGGGAGTTAGATAATAATGTCAGTAGTTAATATGAAAGTGACCAGAAAGCGCTAAGTTTCAGAGATCTTAGGCTATGAAAGGGAGATAGAACTTTGTAGAGAAAGTATGGAGCCTCCTTGAGTAAAGCAGATCTCTACCAAGGCTAATGACATGGAAAATGGTGAAACTAAGAGATATCAAGCAGATCTTGACCTCTTTAGGGGAAGTTAGTAAGTGATTCAGGGAAGAGGAAGAAGAGGAAGTTATTCATGCCTCGCTTGAAGTCCTCCAAATGGGAACTGCCTGCTGACTGTGATCTGTATGAGTGTAACACTTGAAAATGTGGAATTAATCACAAATCAACATTCTGCAACCTCAAAATTACCTACCCAGCCTACTTACCTAACACTTTTTCTTCTTTTTGGTTTGGGTGCACTTGGACTTGCAGACCCAGCTTTTCAATTTTTTCTTTTGATGTCTTCCTATCTACATCTACACTTATTTCTTCCAAGGGCCCAGATTAAGCAGTTGGGCTCCTTTGATTCTCTACCTATCTAAGAATCTGCCAAGATTAAGCTGTTTGGACAGATTATTGATTCTCTATATTCTAAAACAGGAAATTGAAACCTAGGGAGACCAAGATTAAGCTGTTTGGACCTCCCTTCAGCTAAAAATTTGTACAAAAATGAAATGACTCTTCAAAATTGGAATGCAGTAGATGAACTTTGAGTAGAATTCTCTCATGGCCTCTTTTTTTGTGAATGTTAGAAAATATGGAGCATTGCGTCATGCAAAGTATGACATATTTGGCTTGTAAAAATGTCCATCATGAAATATGAGTAACCTGCTGCAACAGGAGGCTAACAGTGGCTCCACTTGGGGATGGCTTCTCCTTGTGAGAAGCCAAGAATAGCAGGTCATATTGCCTTGATCTTCTGTTGTTGCTTTGCATTGAAGACTTTTTAGTTGTACTATTGGATTGATTTGAACTTTTGGACCACACACAGCACTTTCCCTCAACTGATTTGCTAGTGAATTGTGAAGCACTGCGTGCTTTCTTCTGCGTGCTTCAGTATCTTGACTGTTACAAAATAAAATCAAAGTGCTGATATATACAAACATTTTATGTACAGAAAATAACATCGCCTGTTCTTTCTTTCAAAAGGGATCATTGTAGTGTTTTAGCATTCAAACATTAACAGGGCCTTCTTCAGCTGTGTTGCCATCTAGAGATTTGAGAAAATACGTGTTATTGCCTTGCACAACGCTGATAATGTATGGCCCTTTCCACAAAAAATCAAATTTTGAATGCTTTCCCTTGTCCTCTCTTCGTGAATCCCACCTAAGAACTTTGCTGCCAACCCAGAAATCCTCTGCTTTAGCTTTCTTATCAAACATCCTTTTGAGTTTTTCTTGCAAAAATTGAGCCCTGTCATACACTTGTTCTCTGGTTGGCTGAAGATGAATGGTTTGATTTACTCTTCTCTACATGTCATTTGGTTCAGCTTGAATTTCCTGCAACAGCTTGATAGTAGGAATGCCCAAAGATGAAGGAAATGTAGCCTCCATGCCATATACTAGCTCATAAGGGCTCATCCCAATGGATTTCTTAGTTGAAAGTCTGTCTGCCCACAGAGCATTTGTGAGCTTCCTATGCCAGTTCTTTTTGTTTTCCTCTAGTAGCTTCTTTATGATGTTGATGAGGCTTTTGTTGGATGATTCGACCAAGCCATTACCTTGAGGGTAGTAGGCTGTGGAGTGGCCCAAGGTAATGTGGAATTTGTGGTAGAAGTTGATGATTTTTTTGGATTTGAAGGCAGCAACATTGTCAGTGATAATCTTTGCAGGGCAGCCAAATATGGAAAGGATATTGCTCTCAAGGAATTGGATAATGGTCGAGTCATTGGCTTGTCTACATGGGATGGCTTCAATCCACTTAGTGAAAGAATCAGTGGCTATTAGAATCCACTTGTGCTGGCCTAAGGAGGAGGGATGAATTTCTCCAATGAAGTCGAGACCCCATTGTTGAAAAGGCTTTTCGGTTGAAATGGGCTTAAGAGGCAGAGGCAGTAATTTTCTTTTCCCTTCAAAGATTTGGCATTTGTGACATGAAATAGAAAATTTCTTGACATCTGCAAAAAGAGAGGGCCAATAATAACTGGCCCTTAAAATCTTGTCAGTAGTGGACTTCTAATATAAGTGTCCTCCAAAGTCCCCTGCATGGAATTCTTTCATGGTGCTGTTAGTTTCATTCATAGTCAAACAATTAAGCAATATTCCTTCATGATTTTTCCAGAACAAAGCACATCTATGACACAGAACTTTGATGATTTCATCCTTAAAAATATTTTCTTGGTCCTGGATAATCCTGGGGGAGCACACAGGTTTAACAATACAAAGCAAATATCAGCATACCATGGGGATTGCAAAAAGGTTTCACTAATCTGTGGAGTCGCCAACTCCGGTTCATTGTCCAGTTGATTAATGTCTAAGGCTTGGAAATTTGTTTCTGACATTAGTTTGGCTAACCCTTGTCCTTTTATCAGCTTGGTAGGTTTTATTTCAATGTCCTCTTTTTCCTTCTAGTCCCTCTTGAGTTAATATATCTTTTACAACAGAGTTTGGGACATAGGAAATCACATGGGAATATAAGATGTAAATTCTAAAATCTTTGATGGCCTTAACCAGGGCATACGCCTGCTTTTCCATAATCTAATATTTCAAGGGTGCATCCCTTAAAGCTCGGCTGAAGAAAGAAATTGGATTTTCATTACCTTGATCATATTTTTGCAAAAGGACAACGGCTATGGTGTGCTCAGACGCAAAAGAAAAAATGATAAAATCTTTGTCGAATTGCGGACTGGTGAGGACAGGCGTTTGAGTCAAGGAAGTTTTGATACTCTCAAAAGCTTGCTTGGTTTCAAGAGACCATCTTACCTTGGCATCTTTTTTTA